>JACEIK010005021.1:41140-51681 GCA_018107945.1 Datura stramonium | reverse complement strand
ATATTATACATTAGATACAAAAAACTGAGTATCGTCTTCTTTCTCGATTTCAAGCACTAGATCCATCCAAAAAACCTCAAAAACTACACCAAATCACCCTAAATTTCATATCTTGGCTCCTCAATACGTACCCGATATTTTAAAACAATACTCACTCAAAACAGAGCTTATTTATGAAAATCTAATTTTCAATTTTTGAAGCTTCGAACTTCAAAAAGGACACTTATGGAGTTTCTGCTTACAACAATATCAACAAAAAAGAAAGAAAAGGAAAAAACAAGAATGCAAAGGAAGAAAAATGAGAACGGAGGAAGAGATTGGTATTTTTGGGTTGTTGGGCTAATGGATGAAAAGTAAATTTCAATTTATATAGATATTGGGCTAAATTAGGTAAGAAAATAAAACTTGGGTTAAATTTGATATCATTATTGCTTTACATGATTGTTACACCTCGTAAAATATTAACGGTTAGGAGGCGTACACGTGGATTATTGACGATTAAGAAGTGTCCAACGCGTGTGGGAAAAACTTTGGAAGAAGGGTTGAGCGAGGCCAGGCGTGAGGAGTCAGCGCGATGTGCCAGTCGGCCTGTGCACTTGGTAGTGCGAGGCACCGGCCTTGACAGCGCGGCGCGAGTCGCCTCCCTGCCAACCAACTCCCACCTATAAATATAAGTCAAGTTTAAGTTTAAAACATATCAAACATTTCCCTAAAGTCGGGAGTCAAGGCTCACGAAGGGTTTCTCTATTTTTCTTCCGTTTTTTGCTAAATTTCGCCGCTAAATACCGTCCAAACGCAAATTAACTTCGGATAACAAGTCTTAGGCCTACGAAAAGCATTTCTATGGAGTTATTTCTTGAAAATTCACCCGATGCACCGGAAGCCCGCCGAGTAAAGGTTGTCGAAATTTCTCCAGATTGAATTCTAAACGGCCATAGGCAATAGGTAAGTATTTCTCCCTTCTAATTTCTCGGAAAATTATAAGTCTTCGACTGAATAAAATAGAGTTGAAGTTATAGTTAATTCTATTGAAAAGATATTGTTATTGGCCTTTCTTATTGTTGAAAATAAATGTATTCTCTCAGTGTAAAGGCGACAACTAAGTGGAGTTACTGGCTTCAAATGGGAAATTACTTAATAAAACGAAAGCGGCATTCGAGGTATGTTAAGGCTTATTCCTTCGGCAAGTTATTCTCGTCGTATAGTGATAAGACCTATGTTTTAAACGTAAATAATGATCCTATATGTTGTAATTAGATACTACTAGTATATAAGGACCAGGTATGTCTGCTATCAGTAGATTACAGTTACATATGTTGTAGTTAGCTGCTAGAAAACGTATAAAGATTATATCACAGTATCCCTTGTCAGGAAGCATCGCAGGAACTCCTCTGTTTTGCAGTTCATTGTGTTAGTAGAATTGGATGTTCTATTGTCAGGCCTAGAACTTAGAAGCTCGTGGATAGTTATTGAGCCTGAGATAGTAAGTTAAACAGCATAGGCGCAGTTAGGTGATATAACTACCAATTTGGCGCCTATATTATCAGTGAAGTAGGCCCAGGGGCCATTGGCGTACCCTCACACTCCAGGGCCAGATATTTAGATAGGACGGCCATATTTTAGAGTCAACGACACTAGGGTTGTTTAGTAAACTGAGTGACAGCCTGCCATCTAGTTAGCTACTACCAGTGACTGTCAGTTCCAGTTGACTTAGTATTCGTCATACAGGTCACCCAGGAAGCCATCCCAGTCGTTCAGGTCAAATAGACCCGTGGGTACGCTAAAAAAGGGAACCTGCTAACGCCCCAGCCTGCGCCTATAAGATGCTCAGGTAAAGGTTGTCGTGAGTGGATAAGTCCATGTAAACTTACTTACAAGGTTAGGAATCATCCAAAAGAGACATATGAGATCCGAACAAAACAAGTTAAGGTCTAGAGGACTAGAACCATATTAGCACAGTATTACCCTCAGGCTAAGAATTTCAGTAGGCTACCTGTGGAGGATTAGGGGCGCGACCGCTCAAAAGTAAGTCCGGTCAGTAGCAGCCCTACAGTCGTTCTAAGTAAATGAGCTAAGTAATTGGTCGTCTGCGACCCTACAGTTGCTTATGAGTTATAGTTGTCCGAGCAGGACATTCAGAGTATTGTTAGGCCACTCCAGACCTCGCCCTATCCGGTCTAGACCATTAGAGATTATGATCACTATCAGGATCCTCTAATTAGATACAAGTACACGGGGTGTGCCTGCTAACAGCTATATAGATTATTCTAGGGACGAGCAGCGGTCGCGTTAGGCCCAGAAGGCCAGATACGACTTTTGAGTGGCTAGATTGAGACTTTAGTATAGCACAATGGTTGGGATTGCCCTCACCTATGAGCCTTCCGTGACCACCCCAGGATTACTAGCTGTGTCGACGCCTACGAGGCTATATAACGTTGCTCCAATGAGCGATATGTCGTCCCAAGGGATGATGCAGAAGCCAAGGGCCATATTATAGTCCATTCCATGGCCGGACTATCATTTTTATGTCGTATCGACATTACTGACCCTCGTCGAGACTGGTGCCCAGGGTGTAGTTATCACGAGTCCACCGGATTCAGACACAGCTACAGATTAGGAGTCGAGTGGCTCAGTGGCAGACCCAGGGGACCAGTAGATTGGTTGTAGCACCAATGGAGTCATAGGAATCTGGATAGGGGTATATAGATTGCATGGTACTTGTTAGGGCTTATAGGGGCTCCGGTAGGTTATTTTTGTGTTGGTTATACCTTCTAGGCTAATGGGGGCCAGGTTAGGTTCTTGTTTGTATTCTTGTCTGCTAGCTATAGCTTATGGATATATGATTGCACGGTCTTAGCTCATATACATGTAGTGTTTTACTAGATGCAGGTTATGAATAAGCAAATTTCCAGGTTAACTTTTGCCCCTTCTTTCTACTTACTTTCGGTCTTTAACAGTTTTTACTCAGTTTTTTTATTATTGCCTTACATATGCCGTACATATTATACTGACGCTCAACTATAGGGCACTGCATACTTGCATGTAGGTTAGATAGACAGAGTTCAGGATCTCCATTAGCAGCGGTTCAGTGATACCAGTTTGGCCAGCTCCTTTCATTCGAAGTTGCCAGGTTGTAGAAATTACAATCTTTCATTTATATTGCTTTTGGGTAGGCCGGGGCTTTGTTTCGGTCATTATTTCTATCATTAGAGGCTTGCAAACTACAGTATTCAGTTAGTTAATTGTGGTTGATCGTGTGGGGTCCGTGTATGTCCTATTTTGTGTGTTGGCCATGTGGGGCCTAGTATAGTTGCGTAATTTTTTTCCGTTATAACTAGACAGCATGGTGGTCTTGTCGACTCGGATAGGATCCCTATTGATGTATGTTGGCTGGATTAGCTGTTTTCTTTTACAGGTGCTGCGTGGCCTTATCGGCCTGAGGCTGTGTTTACAGCCGAGATATAGCAGTTTGTTTCTTGAGTTTAAGTCATTGATAGGCACCAGAGGTACCTGTACCCAGCCAGGTCAGCCCATATTCCAGTGTGGAATTAGGTGTCAGTCGTTCCTCCCAAGGTGGGGCATGACAATGATATACAATGTAATTTTTTCAAAAAAATTATCTTCCTACTTTTTTTTTTCTAATTCAGTATCTATCAGTTCAAATTTTTTTAATGAATAATTTATAGATTCTGGACTTTAATTTATTTTTAAGTTAATTTTCTTAAAATTATTTTTTTAATTGAAACTTTCTCTTTAACATTAGCTATTACAAAGATGATGATATTTCAATATTTTTAGAACTAGGGGTCTGAATATTCACCTGTATTCTTATTAAACGAATTACAATCAAGATACAGTAAAGAAGACATGAATAATATAATAAGAGTTGACAAATAAAATGAGAATCTCAACAAAAAACCCATTAATGGTTAACTCAAATACTTTCAAGTACCACAAAAATAAAAAATGATCTTATGTCTGTATTTTGTACAAAGTAACCTGATTCTTCAGCCGAAAAATGATTTCAAAAAATTAACTTAAAAAAAATTGAAATACATAATTTATAAATTATTGATTAAAAAAATTAAACGATAGATAATCCAAAAGAAAAAAATAGAAAGAGATTTTTACTCTATTTATGAACAAGATAANGCATAAGAAAAAAAAGTAGGAAGAGAATTTTTCACTCTATTTATGGACTATATAATATATTGCTAAGATTGCGAAATTGTAATAATTTTTGAAATCAAATATATAATGTATTTATTAGCTTTATCGTGATTAGAAATTTATTTGATTCAATTAAATCATAGCCATTTAATTTAGTTTATGTCATGTGTCCCCTATTCAAGCAAGAACTTGGAGAAAATGGAGAGGAGCCCAATCCATTTTTTAGCCTACTCAAAAAATATACCACTAGTTAGCTACTTTGAGTCTGTAGCCTTTTGATGGGCAATTATAATTAATCTTTGACCTATCTGTTTGATTCCCTGATTTCTGCATCATGTTTCATTAAACACTGTAACATAGACTAAAATGAAATTGCTGGATCTAAAGAAAGGAAATGATCATTTGTAAAATGATGACAATGATAGATATAAAATGGTGAAAAAAAACCTCTTAGAAAGAATGTGACATGAAAGAAAAAGAAAAATAAAAATAAAATGCAATTTGCTTGAAACGTTCTTGCATAGAGGAGAACACTAGTTAAAAGAATTGATGAAGAGAGTGATGAAAAACAAAAACATGAAAGCAATGGATGATGAAGTCTAGAAAGTGAAAAGTACTTTGAGAAATGTAAGTCACTATTATATGGTTGTCTTATTCGTCCCCTAGTCAATATTACAATCCACTAAAATCCTATTTAATTTTAATTAAGCATACTTATATTAGTGGAGATGTAAATAATAAAAAAGTTTATGATACCGCATGAAAAGTTATTTGTGAGTGTGAAAGGGTAGTTCTTTGATGTGAGTATTTAAATTGCATTCAACATTGTAAAATTGAGTATGTGGACTGTCTCTTGCGGTGAAGGCACCTGTTTCATGACAAATGGTAGATATAATTAGCTTCTTTTACAGAATAGATTAAATTTTATGAATTGGAATCCATATCTAAGGTTAGGATGTTATAAATATGTTGGTTGCATGAATTAAGTTATATATTTTGCAAGATGAGCACGTGGTACATATTTGATGGACTAAATTCCTTGAGAGTTTTAAGTGCTAGAGTCAACCAAGATCATAAGATGTAGTGTGCTTAATTGATATGTGGTTTTGCCCAGTCATGTAAGGTTGTGGTGTAGTAGTGAAGATAGAAACTTAATTTTGTTTATCATATTTGATATTCGAGGATGAATAGAGGTTCGAACGTGAAGTGGTGATATTGGGCATATTTATATATCTTATTACATTACTTTTAGAGTTTAGCAAGGAGCAAACACAGAAGGAGCAATTTGGGTGTCATGAATCATCAGCTTTTCTTCCATCTTACTAATATTAGTCTCTTTTTTTTTTCTTAATGATTGTTATTATGACTATGAGCGAATAATCTCCCTCGTGCTTGGGATATGGATAGTCATGAATGTTATTGTTAGACGATTAAAGTGATTATCTTGATTATATAATATTGATTAGTTTGATTAACCCTGCTATTAATCATTTTACTGCACAGCTAATAATGAAATACTATTTATAAATCTATAGTTGAGCAAAATAGTGAAAACTACGGATTGCCCATAGGGTTGAACAAGGTGACTTCTTAATCCTGGACATGGGGAGAGGATTCGTGATTAGGATAGGCAAATCTAATTGTCTTGCTTGGTTATTATACAGGAAATTCAAATGCATTCTAGCTAATTTTGATTCTATAGACGTATAATATTCTCTCCGTTCCTTTTTAATTGCTACATATATTAAAAATAATTTTTCAAAATAGTTGCTAGTTTCAAAATTCAAAAAGCAATTGACCATATTTTCAAACTCTATCTTTGGTATTTCTTTATAATGTAAAAAAAATTATTAGTGTATGTATTCAAAAAGTATTTATCAATTAATAAGTCATATTAGTTAAACTGCAATCCATATTAATTTTTTCTTAAAGGGTGCATAAATCTTATCCTAGCAAGTAAAAAGGAATGAAATGAGTATAAGATTAACTTGAATAGGTACACAATTGTACGATAGAAAATTACAAGCAAAATTAACATTGTCGCTCAATAAACCAAATATATCAAGTAGTCAATTTAACCAGAAAAACTCAATAGGATTGAAGTAAATTTCATAACCCTAAGCGGTCGATTGGTAGTTGGTTTGGAGATAAGTTATACAAGTATTAAATTCCTCGTAAGTAATACCACGTTTGGTAACTGATATTGAGTTAAGTTATTCATGTATAAAATTAATATTGTGCTTGGTTTGTAATTTAAAATATGCATAACTAATACATATATAAATTATGAGAGAATCTATGTAATATTTTTATGAAGAAAAAAAGATGAAATAAATAATACATGTATAACTAATGCATGAATAACTCAACTCTGCATAATTAATCCCTGTAAAAAGTAGTATATAGATTTTATAATCATTAATTCCTATATTATTAATACATACATAACTCTAACCAGCTTTGCTTGATTTCACAGTTACTTCTTCTTGTAATTAATTAGATAAAATATTCTAAATCTTGAAAATTTGCTCGAATAATAATAAATTCACTTCAGTTTGAAGTAGTTAGCAGCTACTCACAAGTTTATGTGGCTACGATACTTTAATTCTTGTCACTCTATTATTTATATGGCCACGTATACTTGGGTGTAAGTTTGACATCCAACATTGCTTATACATATTTTAAAACTAGATTGCTTCTAAAGCATAAATTTTTAAGTTCAATCCATTACTGATAATTGTTTAGTCTAAAAACAAACAAGAATACGAATTACATAATAAATTGAAGCCTGTAACCAGGTCATTTGCTAGCACTAGAGATTGTTTTACATATAAATCAAAAGCCCAACACAAAATGAAGGACCTTCCATAATTTTTCATTCAAGCAACCACAACATACCATATTTCGATTTGCGATAGATATCCATAGAAAATAAATAAGCACTCAAAACAAGTACATGTTTGAGAACATTAAACAACTCCATCATCAAGTTCATCCCTCACAAGAAATACATCACTTAGCACTGTCTCCGATCGAAAAGATGCTTCTAAAAATCTTAGAACCTGCCACCAATCAATTAAGAAATTAAATCTTCCTAAATCTAATGTAATTGTTGAAAGAGAGAGCCTGACCTGTTATAACTAGGTAAAAGGTACTAGTAGTATGAAGTATTTCTGTCAGTATATACAAGTTAAATATATGAAGTAAGGCTCACCTCATTAGCGCCAAACTCCACTGTCTTCAATTCAAGCTTAGCAGTTGGGTCTGCATTACTACTGCACATATTGAGCCTCGACAAGCCAGATAACATAGACAAAGGCGTTACTGACAAATCATCAGTTACCATGTACGCTATTAGTCCTTTAACATAACCCCCGTAACTATCCAAAAGCTTGTTTGGAGTAGCTGCATAGACAAGGACAAGCAAAACAACGTCCATCAATGATGTTTTTGTGATACATACTACAAAAAAAAACAGAGAAACTACAATTGCTAATCCCAGAGACGAATTTATATATAGTCTAAAATATGGAGCATGTGAATTTGTAATTTCTCTATAAAACTAGATATTTTATGTATATAATTTTAAAAATTGATATATTTTAATTTTTTAAATTAATTTTGTTAGATATAATTATTTTGAAACACTATTTGGTTGACTAACACCTATGTTACAAGGAAGTTAAATGGTGAATTTGGTTGAAAGTTAAATTAGTGGATAATACTCAGTTTGTTTGAACTTCCTATCCGAACTATCTTGTATTTCAGTTTTCCTACCTAAACAATCACCAAATGCTTATCAAAATACACATCAACTATCAATTGCTCATTTTTCCAACCTGAATCGTGTTTGGGTAGGAAAAGTGAGCAATAGTTGAGGTGTGTGTTTATAAACACTTCAGATAGAAAAAGTGAGCAACTGAAGAAGGTATATTTTGATAAACACTTGGTGATAATTCAGGTAAAAAACTCACAATTTAATAATTCAAATAGGAAACTAAACTGAAAAAATTGAGATACTTTATGTATGTCTTTCACCCTTGACTTCACTCAAAAATATATTTAAGAATTACCGTGAAATAACTGCAAGGCTTCAAACCAAGAGTTTGATGCACTTGGTATGAGGAGTTCATCCTTCGTTTGATTGCATTGCAGGTAGTAGGCTTCATTTAGATTTTTAACACTTTGGTATACATTTCCAATACAGCCAATCATAGTTGGTCCCCTTTTATCACGATTAGTTCGTTCGATAACAGTTGCAATTGGAAGTTGAAGTAAGCCGATAAGGAAACAAAACAAGTCCTTTCCAGCTTCAGCAAAGACAACTCTATTGGCTTCAGTGTCAATTATAAGCTTCACACTGCATTTTTCTCCTGAGAACAAAAACATTTTAATAAGACCTAATTTATGTGGCGCACTTCAAAAGTTAAACTTTTCAATTTTGACTACAAAGACATCGAATCTTTAATTTTTTTTAAATAAATAATATACAACAATAAGTATAATCCCACAAAATGAAATCTGAGAAGGATAGAATGCACGCAAATTTTACCTCTATCTCAAAAATAAATAGGATTGCTAGTAACAATTAACTGACAATTCAAGACATAAAGAAAATTGTGATCAAAGAAAAAACTCATTCTCAAAATCTAAAAGATACCACATAAATTAATACGGACCGAAAGGGGGGAATAAGAAAAGCTCCATTGCATTGGGAGATAGGGAGAGGAAGAGGCTTAAGGTTAACACTAAGAATTAAGCCCACACCTATTGTGTGAAACACTCTTACCGGTTCCATTAAACCATAAACAGGGTCGGATGGATATGGGTTCACTTGCACCAAACATTTATACATATATTTTGAAAAATCACTCATATTCAGCTATTATTAAGTTCTGATCTTTAAGGATGCAGATAATGTGAAAGATAGGATACATACCATAACAAACATAAATTTGCAATCAAAAGCAAAAGGTGACCAACCATTTTTTGTTTTTCTCCATCCTGTCTGTCGGAGAAAAAGGTCAGTTAAAACTGTTTCGGACTTCAAAGAAACCTGCAACAACTCTTGCTCCTGGATTTGGTTGAAGAAAACAAAAACATTAAACATTAATAAAGCATGATCATTAATGCTATTAAATGGTTTTAAAGGGAAACTCAAAAAACTATGACATTTTAAATGTGTTTTCACCCTTCACTCATAGATTAAGAGACATAAAAGGGAAGCCAAGTGATACATGAAGATTGCCTTACCAAGTCACTGATCTGAAAATCAATGGTCTTGTGTTGAAGTGGATCAATTTGTGCCTTGGATGTTTTTAGCACGGTGATCATATTAGCTGCGGAAGATGGTGCAATGAACAAATTATCTGTAATGATCCATGTCATGACTCCATGGACATCACCAAGTTCATTGAGTTGCATATAATTAGCACCCAAATTGTTCATAATTGGGATCATGTTGCCAAGAGAACCAAATACAGACTTAGTACTTGGCTGCCCAGTGAAATATCCGATTGGTAATGTGAGTATATTAAACAAGAAGTCAATGAAGTATTTTCCAGATTCAGCAAACACAACTTTATGAGCTTTGTTATCAACCAGCAGCTTCAAGCAAACATTTGTCTTTTCCATGATTTTCCCCGTAAACTAATTAACAACCTAATGACCAAAAGGAATTTCATCAGTCCATAGGTCAATTAAGAAACCTTGATCAAAGAACAAAAGGAACACACACACAACATCAATATGGAGACTGCAACATATACAAAGTCGAGACCATAGAGTTTACTTTACACGTCCCACAAAACATATTTTCTTGTGCTTTTACATAATATAGTGTTGTTTCAATTTTATCATTATTTAAATTTTTTAAAAAAATATACATAATTAAAAAATTACTAAACTAGTAAAACAACTATTCAAAACATTTAATAAAAATAAATTAATAAAAATACATATTACTTTCTAGAAATCTTGAAGGTTGGCCCAAACTAAAAACACTACTTATTTTAAAATGGAGGGAGTATTAATTAGAAGAGATTTTAGACTACTTTAACCTTATTCTTATTTAAGCTATAAGCTCTATGCAATTGTCAAAATCACCTTGTTCATATCAAACAGAAATGAATAGAAAATCTGAATAGACATCTAAGAATAAATTAAATTAACAATTTTAAGAAGCAATAACACATCATACTTAGCGACTTTATAGCCTTCAAGAAAAACTATACTAAAATCAAAATAAAAAAATTAATTAATTTTATTTTAAAATTCTAAAATAATAAATAATTGAGATAATTATTTTTTAAAAAAAGCAGACGGAGGAAGTACATAAATTAGGATATAGACTGGAAAGAAATGAAGAAACC
>JACEIK010005021.1:0-17165 GCA_018107945.1 Datura stramonium | reverse complement strand
CTCCTAAATTAGATCTAAGAGGGGTTTAATTGGGTCTAATGTTGTTTCTGCCTAATTAAAACTTAACTTTTTAAATTTCCTTTTGACGACAGGAACAGATTTGAACCTTGTTCTTTTGGACAATGACTTAATTTAAGCAGAAATAATAAAGTGTGAAAAGTAAAATGAGAAACAAAGATTTTTACGTTTCAGTACATCGATGTGGATTGCCTCGTGAAATAGCAATAGAACTTTTTCAGACATTTGTAATTCGTGGTCTAATTAGACAACATCTTGCTTCGAACATAGGAGTTGCTAAGAGTAAAATTCGAGAAAATGGGTGTAAAAACCACGACCTACTCCCTAGTAGGATTTCAACTTCAACTTCACTAAAACACTGAGCCAAATTTGGAATACCCACCATAATCCAAGGAACTACTCGTAAGCTCTTACAAAGTTCCTAACTTGCATAAACTACCCTTAGTTTAAAACAGCAAGAACTTTAAACACAATTATAAATAATTGAAAAACTGAAATCAGACAGACTCTGATTAAGCTCAGAGTTTCACTACACGTTGACTTTTAGACCTAAACTGCAATAGACACGGAGCAGAATTAAGAAACTGTTTTTAGCACTAGTCAACTCTCTTCAACTTTGAATGCCAATGAAAGACCAGCTGCTTTGATATGCTGAAGATTATGTGAGAGTGAATAAATCTTCTGGCGTGCTAGCTTTCCTTTTTATAGGAAGCCAATGTGAGACTCTTTGTTGATTGAATGAAGGAGTCTCCAAATTATCTCCTAAAACTCCTTGCCTTATCCAAAAATCTTGTCTATTCCTTATTGACTTCTACTTCTTGTTTTCCAATAAGTTCCAGCACACGCAACTTTATTCTTATAGACTCCTTGTTGATCTCTTTTCCTAGTGACCTGCAGTATCAGAAACACACAACTTCCCAAATCAATTAGGACTCATAAGTAGCAATAATTAGGATATTTACCTTCGTCCTAAGTTAATAAATTTTACTGCTAATTATCTTCCTAAAAATATGTCAAGCATATTTTCTTAAGTCATCACTAAAATCATTAAAAACTAATTTCAACATATTCCCCTTTTTAATGATGAAAAATAAAAATATGGTTGAACCATTGGATAGATTTCTGTGAGCTCCGCCAATTAATCAACAATCAAACATAAAGCCCCCCTTTTGGCATCAGTGAAAAGGAAACGGGTAATAGTGAAGAAATAAATAGAACAAGAACACTTAAAAGAAACATACTAATCCATTGATAACATGGAACCAACTAATAGGGACATAGAAAAAATAAGACCAGCAGCAAAAAGGAATAACAGATAGAACCCAAAAACTAAGACTGTTCATAACAAAAACCAACTGCAACTAAGAAACAGGGTCAGAGGGTGAGGGCATGGATGGATCAACAGAGGAAGGTTTAGATAGCGGAGACAGAGTCTTAAGAAGGGAAAACAGTTCTTCATGACGAGCAGACGCCAATTCCTCAGTGCGAGTCAGTTTATCCCGAAGGTCCACATTTTCTTGATGAAGCATTTCAATTTCATCAACCAACTGATCTTTACTGTGAAGCTTGTCTGACTTAGCGAAGGAACACCCAACATCAGGGTCCTTCAACCCTTTTTTTTCTGACGGGAAACACGGTTCTCAAAATAATCCAAAGCATCATAAACAGAGTAGTATTCCAGAGATTTAAGCTTAACTTGCAACTTAGCAAACACCTTAGTTAATAGCAAATAAGCCATAAGGTTTTACTTAAACCTTGCATACTCGATACATTCCACGTACTGGCTGCATACTCTATGCTATATCATTTCATGATACAAGCTCCGATATCTAGACTCAGTCCCGCCGTTAGTCAGACTTATGGAGTTAGCACTTCTCAGTCTCAGTTGGTGAGTCCTTATCTTGCGAGGGACCTTCTTATCAGTTGTATTTCATTTTTTCAGTTTTCAAACTATAGTGATTTAGTTGGGGTCTTGTCCCATCAACTCGTCAGTATTAGAGGCTTTTTTGAATATAGTTTGTATTTCATCTTTAGACTCATGTATGTATTCAGATGTTATATTTTCTTAGATTTCCTCTATGTTATTTATGATGATCTTCCGCTTAATTATGATTGAGTTAGATGTATATTCACGCCATGGGTCGACTTGGAGCCTCTCATGGTTTCTTGTCCCGTATCTCAATTCAGGCCTATGTTGGGTCGTGACAACTACCATGTATTATATGACTCAGTTGGAGCCATTTGATTGGTCATGGTACTGTAGCAAAAAACTATAAATAGGTGCTCTTTGCTTGTAATAAAAGGAGGATGAATAGTGAAATACAACTTTACTGCTCTCTCACTCTCTTTTTCTCTTAGTTTCCCTTGTTACATCCGACTCATTGGTATTACTAGCTTCAGACAGTTTAGGTCCCAAAAGCTTTAAGCATCTGATCAGGATAACTTCGGGTAATCATTGTTTCTTGATGTATTTGTCTTATGATATACATTTTTATTTTTTAATACTTTACCTGTTATTATTTATATTGAAAAACTCAAATTTGTGATTTTTTCTATATTGACTTTTCTTGACCCTATTATAAATTTAATTATACCGGTTTATTTGATAAACAATTTGGCGCTCACCATGGAACCTGTGCAGTTGCGATATTGTGTTAATGCACTGATCCATTCTCACTAACTTTCTTAAGTTTTTCTCTATTTGCTTTCTGCACAAGGAATCACTCATGAAAAACACACATGGAAGTAACGAGGACGTGTTGGAATATCTACGAGATAATGTCGTTTGAGAGCAAGAGACTGACATTAAAAACCAACCTATCACCAACGACAAGAAAAGAAGTAGATCTAGAGATTGTGGATCTAACGAATGTAAATGTGAGATGAGGGATATGGTTCCTAAAGAAGCGACCTACCAGATTGGTCTTACAATATTAAAGAGGTCCTTGAGATCCCGACGGCTCAACATAGATCCATGATGGAATACTAATAGCATAAGATGAAAAGTTCATAGAGCTACAGAAAATCCTAACCACGATGGCGTCTAATAGTGCTAGAATAGGTGGCAAGGTTCCACTGGTTATGTCCCTGGCACTAAGAAACTCAGATATAGGAAGGGGGTCTGAGACAAGTTTGCCGGTGATAGTTTCCTTCAAAGAAGAAATCAAGATGGCTTGAAAGAAGGTTTGAAGGAAATGCATGCTTTCATAGATCAAATACCCGGGGCAGTGGGCATCCACACTTTTGAAAGGACTAGATTAACAAAGTATGCTCAACAACCATACAAGACAAGTGCAGTACCTAAGCCAATAATGAAGAGGTTCGGGATGTTGACATACCAAAATACGACAAGACCAAGGATCCCAATGAGCACATCTTGACTTTCACCATCGTGCTTAAAGGGAATGACTTGACCAAGGATGAGATCGAGTCTTTCATAGTCAAGAAGTTCAGGGAAACTCTGTCCAAAGGAGCTCTCATTTGGTATTCTTTATTATCTGAAAATTCTGTTGATTCGTTTATTATGCTTGCAAATAAATTAATTAAAGCACATGTACAAGCAAGGAAGGTTCAAGCCCGAAGAGCTGACATTTTCAAAATTAAATAACGTAACTCTGAATTTCTCTGGGACTTCGTGATTATATTCCAAAAGGAGAGGATACAACTACTTGAAGTACCTGATGATTGGGAAGCCAGAGACTTTATGAAGGTATTGAACCGGATAGTTCATTCGCATCGTTGAATTTTCAAGAAAAGTATGACAGAGTTTCAAGCCACAACTTGGGCTACTGTTCACAACCGGTATAACTCAAAGATTGCGGTGGATGGCGGCTACTTCCAGTTCAATAGTGTGGAAATCAAGGGGTAGGAACCGAATCCAAGGCCCACTCATATTTTCTTCTCACCTTGCCTGTTCAATGCAAGAGCGAGCCCGAGTCAATGTGAAAGAAGCTCTCGCTATATAGAGAAATTCGTATTTTATAGACAAATCGGGAGAGATCGGGGCTATAAAGGTTTGCAAAATAAGGAAATGGTCAAACCCACAACCCAATTTATTCCATGGATGAGTTCCCAGAGTTACCAGAGTATGATTTCACCATAGGTCTTGTACAACTAGTAAATTCCATAAGAAACATAAATGAGGCCCGCTTTCCATAATTGATAACATCAGATCCCGAGTACAGGGATCAAGGATTATGCTGTGAGTTTCACAGAACCTATGGGTACAACACCAGAAACTATAGTGATCTCTGAGAAGAAGTGGCCTACTCATCAAGAACGATCACTTAAAAAGGATTTTTTGAGTGAAAGATGAAGGAAAACCGTGGGAAGGAGAAAGAGAATATCAATACCAAGACCCCTCTCCCCAAACATGTGATCAATATGATAATTGGAGGAGTTATCAAATAACTCAACTGGCACATAAGAGAAGCCAAGGTGCCGATGGATGGCAACAAAGATTTGAACGGATGGGAATCTCCACACAGTAGTGCTATGGTACTCTCTTTAAATAATTAATAGTTTCCTAATTAATTCTGCATTCATTAATCCAGGTAGGTCGATTGTGTGTGGGTCCTCAAACAAATAAAGCCCGACGATAAGCAAAGAAGATGTGTTGTCTTAGACAAAGGACGATCTAGAATTGACATGGAGAAGGAGAGTTCTAGGGTATGGATAACACAAAAAAGGTTGTGATCAGGTGCTGAGATATTTTCAAATTCTGAATGATAGGGACGTAATAAAATCCAACAATGAAGAGCTCAAACAAGTAACCTCGTTCAACAACTTTCTAGAAAGGAAGGTATATCTAGGCATGGGACTAATCTTGGAGCTTAGAGCAAAACTCACTAATTTCTTAAAAATTAACAGAGACTATTTTTCTCGGACCCATCTAGACATTATAGGTATTTCATCAAAAGCAATAACTCTTCGGCTGCAAGCGGATCCTAGGTTTCCTCTTATAAGGGCAAGGGAATGAACCATGTCTGAGTAGAAGAATATGAGAACAAGGAATTGTACTGTAGATGAAGGTCGTTCTCGTAACCATTAACAAAATTCTTAGGTTAGGAAGAGGCCAATTATGTTTTGAGAAAAGTCTGCGAGGGGGCCTGTGATAATCATTTTGGGTTGAACCATAGACGTAAAGATAATGAGGGCCCGATATAATTGGCCCAAATGGGACATGATTTCGATGTGTTCATTATAAAATATGACTAACGCTAGAGGAACATCCAAATCGTCACCGACTCTAGACAGGTAAAATTTTCTTTTGATTATAACTAATTATTTTGCTAGATAGAATGAAACAGGTGCATACAAAGAAACATGAGAGAAGAGGTTGGGATAACAAAGACATATCCATGATATTGGACAGAAAGCAGAAAATGAGAAGTAAGGATGAGTCCAAATAGGGAATGCCCATGTAGAGTTGTCGGCGTAGCAGACAAAGAAACATATCAGTTAGATAGTTGGATGGGGTTGTGTTGCAAAACAATTGAAAATGTAAATAACTTGGAATGATATTGCAGTAAAAGAAAAAATGACTGCAGGATAGCCAAGTCCCGGAAGATACGCACTACACTTCTTTCCTTAGACCAGTGTTTACCCTAATTGCGTTTCACTAGTAAGATTTTTAATGAGGTAGTAACAAATGTATTATGGGATTGGGAGAACCCGTATTTTTGCTTTTGATAAAGGTACATAAAAAATATGGCTATAAAAAGAAACAATCTAGTATGATGAAACTTCAAAATCCCAAAGTATGCACAAATACCGAGAACTAAAAGGAGCCAAAAATCTGGAATTCCCACGCATACATAGATATCGGGGACTAATAAGAGATAGAAGTACATAGTCCTAAAGTGTACTTATACACTGGGGACTCATAGGGTCTGGAACTCTGACACCCCGAACCATACCCAGTCCCCAGACGTTGGGGACTGACATAAGTCATAACTCCTGATTCTCAAGACATAAAGATATAAGTAACCATCGAAGAGGAAAATCACCCTCTATCATCTCGATCTAAGGACAATAGACTTCTTGACCAAGTCATAAAAGAGAGAAATAATACCAACTGAATCGCTCAAAGCGACAGTACGTACACATTTTATAGTATATTATTTTTTGCATTTTGTAAGAGCTTCAGGTTGACCCAAAAAGGAAATACGAGCATAAATAATATAGTTCAATCTCTTTTATTTGTGATAATTAATGGATATGAGTTCACAAGACGATATTTTGTATAGTCTTGCTTCAAAGCCGATTTGATCTATTATGTGCCAAAAAATAGATAGGAGACATTTTATTCACAAGCACGGTTTCCCCAAGGGCCATGACTCTGAAATCACAATGTAGATCAAGTAAATCCAAAATTTGTTGAGATAAGCTCCCAAATAAAAAATAATTCCAAAATATAAATCATTTCGATTTGGCCTCAACTCGATAAAGTCGGGCAGCCATAACACCATAACACCCAAATGAGTTGCACCAAAGGCGACCAAAACAAGTCTTAAAAAAGCAAACACTCTCAATGAATCATTCAGAAGGACAAAATATATTCGATCAAACCATATAAAGAGATTAGTCCGAAAAACTAAAAACAAGAAATCTAAATGAAAACTCTGGAAATAACAAAGTATTACTATCAAAAAATACTTTTTCATTACTTAGGGCTTGAAAACGCAATAGAATATGAAAGTTAATTGCAAATTAACAATAAAGAGAAATTAAGGGTCCCTATACTCTTGTAGGAGCTCCTAAACTTCAGAGGTTAGGGAGGAAGTTTCTGCGCCTATAAGTGCCACAAAAGTCAATGATCCAATTAGGTCTTTGATGGGAGTTTCCAGCGGGGGCTCAGGATAGTGCTCTTCATTTTTTTTCCATCATCTTCTTCACCCTTCATGAGATTGTCATTTAGGAGGTCTTTATCAAAAGAGGAGGCTAGATCCTCTGG
The DNA here is from genome assembly GCA_018107945.1 of Datura stramonium. Taxonomy (NCBI): domain Eukaryota; kingdom Viridiplantae; phylum Streptophyta; class Magnoliopsida; order Solanales; family Solanaceae; genus Datura; species Datura stramonium. Next base: position 10,192 of record JACEIK010005021.1, on the reverse strand, counting down.
CCCTATATTGGGAGCCTACTTCCCCTAAGATCCACCACTGAGCGAGCCTTACTAATCTACTCTTTGACATTAATGGAATTGATTTAGACCTCTTCTAGAGTCCTTTGTTGCATGACCCAAGTATCATGTATGATTTGCAGCTTTTGCCGATATAGAGAGAGGCAACTTTAACTTTCTTGTATTCAAGGAGATGCTTCAACCTCCAATTCTTATCCATCAAAGAAGACATCTTATTGGTATTGTAAAGGTTTATGGATTGTTCTTACTGCACTCTCTTTGAGTTAAACTCAATTCGCTTCTCTAGTCGGGCTATCTTGGACTCTCGAGATGCAAGAGTCTCATCCTTAACCCAAAGACTCTTTTTGAAAAAAGTCTCTCTCTAAGCGGTATCCTTGATTGCCTCTAGATACTAGGCTTTCTCCCTCATGAGGTCTGCAATCTCCAAGCTCAAGCAATTGACCTCTTTCTCGAAAACCGCTCTCTCCTCCTCCACTTGGGCTAGATTGATTTTCATTCCTTTGACTGTGAGAGTTTTAACTCGAGCGCCTCTATTTCTACCAACTTGGATTTCCCTTCTGTCATTCTCTACCTTAACTCATCACATTCAGTATTCAATTGTTTCAACTCTTGAAGCACTCGCTAAAGAGCTTCAGATATAAACATTATTAGATATGGTATAATTAGATAGTGTAGATATTGCATTGCTAAATATGATATAATTAGACAGGGTAGATATGAGAATATTCCCAAATTCCTTTAATTAGACAATTAGGAGATTGTGCAATATCTTATTTATTTCTTTTCTAATTTACATTATCTATAATAATCAAGTAAGCAATTCTCAAATTCTCTTCTCTTCTCCTTCTCATTTCTCATGGTATCAGAGTCATCCTTTCTATAATTCTCCTTTATTTTCTCCACAAAGAAAAAATAGATTCTGCAAAGAAAAATTGAAAAAACTGGGAAAATATAGGTTAACAAATATGGTCTAATAATTCGACCAGCATCTTAGGCCACCTTTTCCTGGAAATTTTGATTCATCATTGATGGACCTTATCTCCTTTTTCACCAGGTGATATCAATTTTTCAATATTTCTCTACTTGTTTCTACATCTTTCTATTAGGTTTCTAAATTTCTGAAAATAATGAAATTCAGAATATTGGAAGGCCAACTTTCTCTTCCTCACTATCTCTTAGAGTTATTATAACAAAATTAAATAGTGGTGACAATTATACTTCATGGGATGCTTTTATAGAATTATGGTATATAAGTCAAGGATATGATGAACACTTGATGAGAATTCTAGTGACATTGCATCAATTGAAAGGCTGAGTTAGGTTAAAGTAGATGCACAATTGTGTTATCTTATGTCGAATTCACTCAATCCTAAGTTCTTAAATTTGTTTTAGTCTTATAAGACTTGTTGCAAAGTGTGGAACAAAGCCAACACTTTGTACACAAATGACATTTAACTCATTTACAAAGTTATGTCAGATATTATTCATCTATAATAAAATCAACATGACGTGACAAGTTATTTGGGTTAGGTAAAATCTTTGAAGGATAAATTTGATTCCCTTGTGCCTTTTACTGACAAATTGGATGATTAGGAGATACAAAGATACAGGTTCTTTATGATTTTGGCTTTGATTGGGTTGTGAGTAGATCTCACATCAGTTCGTGACCAAATCCTTTCTAGTCCATCTATTTCTACCTTGAAAGAAGTATTTTTCAAATTACTGCGCATCACATTTGCACCACCAAAGGGAGGACATGTAAGAGAGGAATGCCGACTTCTTTATGGTAATCCTCTATGCAGTATTGATCGCCCTCGACACACAGCAAATAACTTGTAATAGAGATGAAATTTTGGCTACATGTGAGCTTATATGGTTGAGACAACTTCTTCGATAATTGAAGATAGGAAGAGTTGAACTGATGAAATTAATTTGTGATAATCAAGTTGCACTACATATCACTTCTAATGTCGTGTTTCAAGAAAGAACGAAACATATTGAGATTTTTTTTCACTTCATTTGAGAGAAGAATTAGTATGGATACATTGCCACAAATTTTGTCAACTCAAAAGATCAACTGGTAGATATTTTCAAAAAATCACTTTGAAGATCCAGAATTAATTATATTTGTGGCAAGCTAGGAGCATATGACTTATATGCTCTAGCTTGAGGAGGAGTTTTAGATATGATATAATTAGATAGTGTAGATGTTGAGTGCTAAATATGGTATAATTCGATAGGCTAGATACGAGAATATCCCCAAATTACTTTAGGTAGCAATTATCAGATTGTTTAATATTCTTATTAGTTTTTTTCTTTATTTAACATTCTCTATAACAACTATCTAATCCCATTAGCTTGAGTAAATAATCAAGTAATTAATTCTTAAATTCTCTTCTCTTCCCTATATCATTTCTCAAGCATATTGCCCTAAAGAGTAAACAAAAGTAAGAATTTGTAACAAACAGAGCTAAGTATAAGAGTATGGAGAGTAATTTGTATAAAGATTTACCTTGGCACAAACCTGAGCTGCTTCATTCATGAGACAGGATGGAGAGACTTTTTCCATATTTTCTTGGTCTTTCACTGTGGCCAAGGGGCTGAGATAGTTTTCCACCACGATTGGTCGAGATAATATTTTTGCCTCCTCATATACATTGATGCAAATCGATTTTTTCTTCTCTAAATTTTTCATATGAGTCGAAAAGACATTGGTCAATTAGAATTTGGAAGATGAGGACTTGGAAGTATGGTTAGATCCAGACCCCGAAGACTTGGAGTGGGCTGCTGCAGACAAGTAGGAACTGTTGAAGAACTTATAGATGGAGGCCCGACTCTAATATTTTGGATGGAGAGTCAAATTATGGAAGGATCATATGGTATTAGATTGAGGAAATCCACTATCTTCACTATGTTGTCCTCCACGAACAGGTGGTTGACCTCTCCTAGGATTTGAATTTGAACAATCAACTTTATCCTTTGAAGCTGAGGAAACTCTTTATCAATTATTTTCTCATCTGAGTCCGTTGATACCCTGATGTCTTCTTCGGCTGTAGAAGTTGGAATCAATAACTTCTCGCCCTTATCAATAGACAGAGAGTGGTTGAGCCTTTGTCTCTTTGGCGAAAGAGCACCCGAAGCTGAAGCCTCCCTGACAGTGGGCATAAAGCATAATAGCTTGTGCCTCCACAAGAGTAACTTGGATGCAATGAGATAGCTCCTCATAAGGAACCTTTCAAGAGACATATGATGATAAAAAGATTTGTTAATAAAATAAACAATTTGTGGTGAAGGCAAGGACAATGGTGAAAAATAACTATTGTGGTTATTGGCTTTGCATCCTTTGATGTAGAGATAGACTTTACATTCTCCCAAGGGAATCCGATATGTTCAAGACCCCATGAACCCACTTTTTAATCGGGGTTTCCATTAAAGGTATCCATGCAGGAGCTGTATAGTTAAAAGCATAAAGGGTTAGAAGAAGAAAGCAAAACAAAGTTCTATTCAAAAGGAGGAAATTTATGGGTTAAGTTCCACGATTTCGGGATTATGATACCCGAAACTATATCTTTCATATACACTACTAAGAATCAATCCATCAGACCTCAATCATAATCATCATCGATATTGGACATTATGGCATTTTCCCATGGTGGTCAGGTTTAAAATCCCCCCGAAAGAAATGGGAGAGTAGAGAAAAATGAGGCAATCAAGTGTGAAGGGCTGGTCATCCTCATCCTCCAAATGCCGGAGACAGGCTATGACTCTCCATATGGATGGATCGACCTAAGCCAAACAGATCTAGTAAGTTTAACAAAAGTAAAGGATGAAAATGCATATGACCGAATGACCGAAACCTAGTGTGAATTGATAGGTATACATGAAAAAATGGTTGGGTCGGAAAAAGTTCACACTCTCAAAGGATTTATAAATTGATCTTGGGTGTATTTATACGTCTAATTTCCATGTTTTACCCATGTTTAACCATGTTTCGAGGGTAAGAATCGTGTATATTCTTATTATTTATTCTTGTAATTGATTGTTGAGATAATATACATTATTAGATGCTTATAGGCTGAAATATACAAGGATTTGATCCAAAATGATGCAAAAAACAACCGCGGAGCATTCCGGACTGGAAAGGGACTTGTTGTAGTGATAAAATTAGGTTGGCGAAGCAGAGATAAAACTCTGCTATGGGGTCCACGACATATAGCTAAAACTCTGCTATGAGGTCTATGATATAGAGCTAAAACTCCGCTTTGAAGGGCACAACGTGGAGCAGTATACTTCGGCCAAGGCTCTTTCAAGTCAAATTCTTGTCAATGTAGAAGAGAGCAAAACTAAACGCACTACTATAAATACCACCAAGGACATTTGTATTAGGGATTATCGCATATTATCTAGTATCATCGCATATCATAGCGTATCATTGAGGATAAACAAACAAAGGGTTCTTATCATTCTACTTTTCTCTATCAAGATGGACAATTCTTATTTTGTAAGTTGATTATTATGAACTTTATTACAAATATTCTTATTGATTATACAAGCATGAGTAGCTAAATCATATAGCAAGGGTTTTGGAAACCATGACGGAAGAACAAACATGAGAGAACAAACATAGTGATTCTTAAAAGGTGTTTATGCATGTATTGTTCTTCTCTTCGCTTCGAATTGCCTTTTAACGGTTGCAAAAGTTAGAACAATAGAACTAGCCTTAAACCTTAACCTTCTTAAAAAAAAGTTTAGGTTAGGAAAAGAGATTAATAGTGAAGATTTGAGGCTATCAACCCTCATCTAATGACTTGAGCTCTAACGGAGAAAGTCAATCCAAAGCTAAAGACGAGGTTCATATTGAAATATGTATAGGCCGAATGGATTTAGAGTATCATTCATCTAAGAGGATCGAAAGAAGTCAGGTGAAACTTTAATCATCAATTTTTCATGAATAACACCGAAATAGATCACGAATACCGTAAAGCCACTTAGTTATGAAATCATAGAAACACAATCCTAGTTTATCCTCATTCATTGAACACAATCAATTAATTCTCAAACATTAGTTAGTGAAACTTTTGAATTGTTTATTTTTCATATTACAAAACCCCCACTTGAAATAACGTCTACCGATTGAATACTTACTATTGATATTTTCCTCGCCATATTTCCTTTGGAATTCGACCCCAATTTAGTTGGATTCTATATTTGACGGCGACCATTTTATACTTTGTTAAGAGGTATAATTTGGACGTATTAGGAACAAAGACGCAAACCTTCCCTACCATCCATCAATAAATCGTCCCTTACTACTAGAAGGTGGGACTCAGTGATGGAAAAAACGTAGTCTCTAGCTTGTCCATTTCGGTCACCAACTTGACTTGAAGAAGTCACTCGGGCTTTGAAATTATTTTAAAAGTTCAAAAATTTTGGAACTATCATCAAAAGAAGATTATGGAGGAGGAACTTCGAATCTCTTTCCTTTCTTTGGTCCCTTGCTGAACAGAGAAGATAGAATGAATTGATTTCCTGAAGAAGACGTCATGAAGATTTGAAAATATTCTGAAAAATAATTGAAGATTTGAAGATATTTCAGAGAGTGGATAAAGATTGGGAGTTATTTAAAGAATGGATGAAGGATTGAAGATTTGGAAACATGAAAATTTAAAGATTCTCACTTAAAAAAGTTGATCTACGTGAAGAAAGAGAAAAAAGAATTAACTAATGAGGTATTTATAGAAAAAAATAATCATGAACTTAATTTAGGAAAATAGGTCATGGTGGTAGAATGATGACACGTGGCAGGTTGCATTTAATCTGATGTAAAAAAAATTTCAGATACTTCCCCGCCTAAAGGAAAATTTTTACTTTCCTGCCCAAGAGAGGTAGCGATGATTGTTTTGCTTCTCGAATGCTTCCCAAATTAGCATCTGAAAATTGAGGAACTATCTGTATCACTGTATGGGGTAAATATATTTCAAACACACGGATAGAGGCACGTGATGTCGCATGATACCTAGGAGTCAAGAATGAATTCACAGTAAGTCAACTAAGAGAAAAATAAATAAGATCTTGATAGATAGTTCCAAAATCACTCTTCAGGTGATGGAAAGAAGCAATTGAGGATAGAAGTGAAGGCATAATGAGAAGAGAATTGTGAGTATTGACTCGGTATCAAAATCTTGGACTCAAAGGCATGATAAAAGTGACAAAACGTAGGCAGAATCATACAAGGCGCCTGCTAACGACGATAAACTAATAGCTGGTGTCTGTAATGGCCTAGTACGAGTATCATGATTACTACCATGTACTATAGGTCTTAGTTGGAGCCTTTTGATTGGTCATAGTACTGTAGCAAAAAATTATAAGTAGTTTCTCTCTTGTAAGAGGAGGATGAATAGTGAAATACAACTTTATTTTTCTCACCCTCTTCTGCTATCAGTTTCCCTTGTTAGATTACTCGTTGGCCTTAGTAGCTTTGGACAGTTGAGGTCCCCGAAGCTTTAAGCATCTGATCAGTATAATTTTAGATAATAATTATTTCTTGATGTATTTGGATTATCTTACATATTTATTTATTAACTTTAACTACTATTATTAATTTTGATAAGCTCGAATTTGTGATTTAACCTATATTTCTTATCCTTGACATCACTATAAATTAAATTGTACCGATTTATTTGGTAAAACATATAACTCCATCATTTTTAATTTATTTTTCTGATTTTAACTTGACAAGGAGTTTAAGAAAGTAAAGAAGACTTTTGGATCTTGCGGCCTTAAGCTAAAAATTATAAATGTACCAAAATATTTTTTAATCTTGTGGTCTTAAATATGCCACGTGAAAAGTTAAAATTAAAGAGTTGCAAAAAAAAATTAAATATTTCTTTTAAAAAAATAGACCAAAACAAAAAATAAAGACAAACAAATTAAAACAGAGAGAGTAATAGCCAAAGACAAAAACATGCAGGATTGGGATAACAACTGTCCACTTCCTGAGAAACAGAAAGAGAATATATGGGGAAAATTACAAAAGGGGATGCCTTATATATAGTACAGATACATTATGGTCCTTAAGTATGTAGCAAATACCAATATAACTATATATCAATAATATTCTTCTTAACTTTGATTCTAAATAAGATCACTTAGATTCATATCATTCTTCAAGGTGACTCTCGGCTTCCCAGGTGAGGAGTTAGCCTCCCTGAATATAGGAGAGAAGAAAATTAGATGGATACAATTGGTCACCATATCTCTGTTGGCACATCTTTTCCAGATTTTTCAATAAATCTCACTAGGTAGACATATTGAATGAGCATTTAATGAACACTATTACTCCCTCCATTTTATTTTACTTGGTAGAATAAGGTTTACACATTCTTTACGAAAAAATTAATAGGGTTGCAATTTGACTAATATAACCCTACTAATTGATAGGTATGTTTTGAAAAAATACGATAATCATTCTTTTCACATTCTAAAGTGACTTAAGTACTAAGGGTAGAGTTGGAAAAAATGGACAATTATTTCTTAAATTTTAAAACTAGCAACTATTTTGCAACAACTATTTTTAATATACATAACAACTAAAAAGGGGCGGAGGAGTATTAGAATTGGCTAACCACCAATTCACTTTCCATCTATGTGGAAATATTGGATTTGCCAAAACAAGATTTTTTAACATTTCTTTGAGGGGTTCGCTTCTTGACACATGTCACACTGAATTTAAATAAATATAAACAAAAAGTCTTATTCTGCTAGAGAAAATTGAATATGAATTAAACAAATAAAATAAAAGAGTATTTTTACTCAAAAAGTAGTGGCAAAAAGTTGACTTTTATGTTGAAGTCTCTCCTGTAGGAATGTTTGTGGGTTTATTGCACATCTTGAAAAAATCATCCACTTTAATTAAAGTTATTGGCCCATGGTCCTCATTGTTAGGGATTTGATATATTTTCATGTACGAGCTAGCCATTGACAAATGAACATCCTTTTACTACAGATATTTTTTACTTTCATCGTTCACTCATGTAGTTAAATGATTAGTGACTTTAAATTCAACCTTGAAATTAAGCTCTGCCTCTAACCTTTCAGTTCATCGCAAGGAAGGACTAAAAAGAAAAAAAACTAAACTAGACTTGTACGCTTGACATGAAAAGTAAAGACAAGCAGAGTCAAAGACCGACCTCAACCGACAAAGAGGAATAACCATGCCAACCCAAGCATACTTTCGTGCACCCAAACACTTAACTTACCGAATCATATGTTACACAAATAGGAACTCGTTCTACGAAGATAGGATTGTTGGAATAAGTTTTAATAATATTTGACGATGCCTTAAAATATGCTTGAAACATTAAAATAATTAGAAAGCCGGTTGATTAGCACTTGGTACATTACTAATATAAGTCGTGTGTTGCTAATTATTTGTGGAATTCTAGTACTTTGATATTTGCAGAAAAAAGAAAAAAAAAGCTTGAAGTCAACAAGAATTCTACAAGGAAAGAAATAAATCATGGGTTGAAAAGGAAAGAAAATATTTGGTAAGAAATTGTGGAATTCAACAAGGAGCCAATAAGATTTTTAAAATAAGGAAAAGGACTCTCAAGTTAAAGATTCCCTTTTCTAGTAGAAGAAAATAGTGGCGTGCAGTAACTATAAATAAAGAAGTCACCATGTCAAGTTGGATATTCACTCACAAATACTCTTCAACAAATTCATCATACCTGAGCATTCAATTGACATTCAAGTTGAAGAAAGTTGATGTCACGACCCGAACATAGGCCCGGATCGAGACACGATACAAGGAGCCCCAAAAGACTCCAAGTCGACCCATGACATGAACAGACATCTATCTCAATCTAATAAAGCGGAAGACTTAATATAATAAACATAATGAAAGCCTATTCATAACATGACACTGAAATCGGGATTCACTTCATACATGACAAGCTGATTACTATATATAGTCTAAAAGCCTCTAACATATCTGATGGGTCGATGGGACAACGCCCCCAACTAACCTGACAAGTCTAAAAACTGAAAATATAAGATAACTAATAATGAATACTCCTCGAGAGATGAGGAATCACCACTAAAGCTGAATGCTAACTCTAGAGAACTGGCTAGTGACGGGGCTGAGTCTAAAGATCGGAGCCTGTATCATGAAACGATACAACATAGTGTATGTGGTCAGTATATGGAATTTACTGAGTATGAAAGGTAAGTAAAATGGACATTATAAATACATAAAAGTTCATAAGAGTAGGACAACATGATCATAACATAAATATCATAATGCAACATAAGGCTCAAGGTTTTCAAAACATTCGTAAATAATTTATAATCATACTTACGAGAGAAAAGCTTTATCAAACATGACTTGAGCAAAAGTATATAATCATAATCATATATAAATCATGAGGAATAGTGGGAGATTCTTATAACTGACATACCCCATATGAGCACACATGGAGCCCGACCTGTAAACCCCTAGTTGGGAGGGTGTTCGTACCTTGCCAAGGTTAGAACCATGAAAAAGGCGTGATATCACTCATAAAAGGCCCGTTTGGGCAAAAGGGGCAGTCACAAAGGAGGTCCCATCATGGCTACATTGGTGCGTAGTTCGAAGACTCAGGGTATGCTTGGACCCCAGGTCTACTCGGTGTTAAATACTACTTCCAAAATATATATAGTGCTCATAGGATAATATACATGAGATTCATAGGCTAGTTAAAATCATGATAATCATAAGCATGCTTGAAATACATGAACTAGACATAAAAGTAAGGCCCGTGAGTTGGCCATGATCATAAATTATAAATCATGAGGTTCATGCATACTTGTAAAACATGTATATACTTGATATTCATAAATTCGTGAAGAGCATTTGAGAGAAATCATATCATAAGTCATAAATCATAATGGGTTAGTGAACATCAACATCAAAGTAGAATCATAACTTGAACTTCCATAAAACATGCATAATTGGGCATAGTTTTGTAGAAATTTAAATCCATAAGTTTATAATTGAAATAGTTGTAAAATCTGCCCATGATTCATAGAATATAAATTGATACATGAAGGAGATTAACCCATAGATAGATCATAAGGATTTCATAAGAATTGGGATAAAAGCTCATAAAATTATCAATAGAGTTTCATGAAGTAG
>JACEIK010005020.1:90246-115630 GCA_018107945.1 Datura stramonium | reverse complement strand
ATAGAAATATATCTGAAAGTCGTATTAGTCAATTATGGAATCTGTTATGCATGGCTAGAGCATGAGTTTCTTATATCACAGAAATGTAGAATAAGGTCTCCTGATTCTTTAATTTGATAGGAGTCGAAAGATCTAATCCATAGGCGATAAATTCCTGACTAGGAATCGAAGAGAAGAGTAGCTGAATTGAATTAAGAAATTACATCCCTGCATGCTTGCCTTAACCTTAGCTTGTTCATTGCCATTGTTCAGATTTCAACTCATAATCTTTACTTAGATTCTTATTATTATAGTAATCATAACTCCTATAACATTCTTTGTTTTTTTGTCTACATTCATAGAGATATCGTTCACTAGCACTTAGGTTAATTACAACCGTAGTTCAGTCCTTATGGGATCGATACTTGGCTTGAAATAAAGTCACTTTACTACTTATACGACCACGTGCACTTGCATGTAGTTTGGCTCGAACAGGTACTGTGGATGAGCAAGAATAGAGAAGAAATGACCTGGGAAGTCGAAGACAACATGAAATCCAGATATCCTCATCTATTCCAGGGTTAGTCCAGACTATGCAGTTAAGGTAAGGTTGTTGTTCTGCTGTTACTTTATGATTTATGTTATTTATAATTTAAGCCGATCACTCATTTTGTTGTGTAATAGTTGTCATAGTGTCATGTGAAGTTCTGTATTGGACTTTTCTCAAGGTTTCAGATTTTTTGACAGTCCATATTACAGGAGGCTTTGCCGAAATTTTTCTGAATCATTGGTTTAGAGAGTTAACCCAATAATTTTAGAATGGCATTCAAGAACGAATGTTCCTAAGAGGAAGGATGTTACACCTGTAAAAGTTGCTTCATATGCACGTATGGATTTGTGATGAATAAAGAGAGTACAACACGTGTAGAGGAACCTTGAAAGTCGGTCAATAAAGGCCAGCCGCAAGAACCAAAGATGACACGCCAAGACCCTAGCGCCCCTATGAAGACGGCGCGCCAACCCCTTGGCGCGATAGGCGCATTGGCAACCCTCCTCGCTATCGCCTAATATATATATATATATATATATATATATCCCTCTTATTCAATTGTGAATCATTTCCAAAGGTAGTCTCGGCCAGGGAGAGTAGGGAACAAGTAAATCAATTATTTTTCGTCCGATTACGCTACGAAAAGCCATCCGAATTCAAATTAACTTCTTATATCGAGTTTAAGCCTATATAGGGAACATTAGTACGGTGTTATTTTTTGAAACTCTCGCTCGGAAAATTGTAACCCCGCTCGAGAAAAAGTTTTCATAATTTTTCCAAAATGAATTTCTATATGATCGCTAGCATCAAAGTAAGAATTTCTTCCTTCGAACCCTCAGAAATTATAGGTTTTTGTCCTTATTTTGCGCATTTGAAGTATTGCATTACTAAAATCAATAGTTAATCACTTTAAGCTCGAATTTGGTATTGAAATTAGTTTTTCTCCGAGTATTACTTGCTATAGTCAGAAGAGTTATCTGACGTAAGTTGAAACTCGTTAGCTGTTCCTAAAGACACCGAGGTATTTTAAGGCAAATTCCTTTGGCAAGTTAGTTTCTATAGCATTATAATATAGTTTGAACATCGCAAAGAAGAAAGAAGTCTCGTTGTCAGAATGCTATTGTTGTTAGCTGAGTTCAATATTTGTGTTTTGTTTTAAATGACTTTTCCCTGATTATCCTTTCATGACCAAGCAAAGGTTACTAGTTGTGTCGTTGCCCGCTAGGGGTCGGATGACGTCGCCCAAGGAATGGTATGTTGTCCGCGAGATGAAGACGAGGTCCGAGGACCCTATACCGTCCATTCAATACTGACTATTTATATGTCGTAATGGCACCACACCTCCGTCGGCTTGGTGCACGGGGTGCGTATATAAGGAGTCCACTTTACTCATTACGCCTATAAGGTTCAGGGACCGAGTCGCTCGTTGTCGCACCTGTGGACTCTGATAGATTACATAGCTATTAGTTGACTTTTTTGACCTGTTAGGGTATATAGATTATGTACTCTGTGGCTTATGGGGCCCCCGTGGTTTATTCTGTGGCCGGGTTGTACCTTCGCTTATGGGGCCAAAAGGTTCTTGTTTGCACTAGCTTCTGATTAGTAGATTAGACAACATAAAGGTAAGTTAATCGTGCTATGTCTCTATCCCTTTCATTTAGTTAATTTCAGCTTTATTTGAAGTTTATTAAGTTTTTTCCAATTATTACATTACATATTTGGTACATATTGTATCGACGGTCTCTTCTTGGGGTAACATTACTTCTGGGCTCGTTGTGGTGTGCGATAGACACGGATCGTGACCTTCCCTAGCCACTGCACTAGCGGTGTAGCCTGGCCACACCGAAGCTGATTAGTTAGAAGGTTTATTCTTGCATTTGTATAGTACGGGTAGGCCGTGAACTGTCCCGACAATTATTCTATAGTTTCCATGTGGTTAGTTTGTTGCTGACCGTTTGGGGCTTATGTATGCTTTATATCGCATGCTGTCCTTGTGTGGTTTGTTTAGCTAGTATAGTTATAGTTGCCTGATTTACATTCCAGTTAAAACTAGATAGCCTGGTTTTCTTGTCAGTCTCATAGGTGTCACGACCTGTAAACGAGGCCCTGGTCGAGACACGGGACAGGAACCCCGAGAGACCCCAAGTCGACCCATGGAATAAGCATTCTACTAATCATTTAGTAACCATGAAGAAAACATAAATACAACTCAGTGGAAGTCTCATACAACAAGACATAAGAATTATATCTCGATGCTACACATACATAAGTCCGAAAGCCTCAAATGCTGATGAGATGATGGGACGAGACCCCAACTAACTCTACGATCCTAAAACTGAAATACAAAATGAAAACCGAGAGTCTAGTCCGAAAGATGAGGACACACCAATCATGAGCTGATAAGGAATCTAGAAAGTTGACTAATAGCGGGGCTAAAGCCTGAGAGCCGGGTCCTCTATCATGAAACAATACAACATATAAAGTATGCGATCGCACGTGAAATGTTCCCGAGTATGCAAGGTAAGTAAAACCGCTTAAGTAAAGTAAATCATATAAAACATTCATAACATATCATAAGCTTTAAAGCAAGTATATGGGCTACATGCATTCATTCAAAATCGAAATATTATCATAACATGACCATGCATAGCTTTTTAACAAAGATGACTAACTCGATCGACTCAAAGCCGAAACGTAACATTTATATTTAAAAGATGAAAAATGAGTCAAACCTTGCTTTTAGAACATGCATGCGTAAAGTAATCAACATACGTAGTACGAATATGAAAATCAATGATATAGACCGTGGGAGACTCGTTACTTAACCAACATACCACACAAGCTTACGTGGCCCGACTATCACACGCAAGTGGGAAGAGTCATCGAAAACCTTGTCGTGGCTAAGGATACTATTATGATATCGATATCGTTTAAGGGCCAATCTGCCTGTGGATAGATCACAAGGAGGTCCTACACATAATAGCATAAACCCGTGCTGGTGCGTAGTCCCTGGGGGCGTGAGGCACCCACCCTAACCCGCCTCTGCTGTGACTTTTCTCCCACAAAACATGCAATGCTCAATATTGTATAAAACGAAGTCTACATTTGCCTATTGACAAAGCTCAACATCTTCTATTGTCGAAGCTTAAGATGACATCATACATAGCTCAACATCGTATGAAATGGCTGTCACACATTATTCATCAAAAACATACTAAATCATGCATAGATCGGACATCATATGAAAATGAAGCTTCACATTGTCTCGACAAGCTCAACATTGACATATATCTCAATCATGAATGGCGCATATGAGAAGCTTATTTTGAAACATACCACAAGCTCAAATATCGCTAAGTATCTACTCCAAATCATGTGGTAAGCTACATGAAGGAATATATAAACCAGCATACGACAAGCTAGATATCATGAAAATTTGAGACTCTCAAAACAATGCGGCAAGATTATTTCGTGAAAAATCGTCATTCTAAATCAACATGTGGGCATTGCCCAAAGAATCATCATACTCGGATCTACTTAATTCATTTTAAGACATCATAATCATGGGTAGATTTAGAAACATGCTTTTCATCATCAAATCTCATCATCATCATACATTCACCATCATTCTCTTCTTTTATGAATCTCTCACCCATGGGCATTTAATTTCATAATTTAGAAAACATAATTTTGTATTGAAAACAACTTAAAATCTGCTCCAAGTCTACAATTCATCAAAATCAATATAATCTAATCGCACCCATGTATAGAGATTGAAGAATTATGTAATTGAGAAAACAACCCATACTTGATCATAGGAGATTTATCATGATATGAGAGAATAGGGCATGTAAAGGAATGGAGACACCCACTCATAACTATACATACCTGGAACAGGAATTCTAACACCTTCTAATTACCCAAGCAGAGATTCCAATGGAAACCCTTGAGATTTAGCCTTGAATCACCTCTTCAAACCTTCAAACTTTAATGCATGAGAATAATGACGTAGAATAGGTTTTCCCCCGGCTAAAAACCCACTGAAAAGAGCCTTAAACGACGTAGTATAGCCCCTAGGATTTAGGAATTATGGAAAAGCCCTCTTACAAAATGGTTGAAAATAACTTCCGTGGGGTCCCAATGAGAGACCCGACGACTCATCATGAAGGCCACGACCTGGCCAAGTCTTCAAGTACATTGGCTAAGAATAAAATGAAAATCACCTTGCTTGATCACGACTCACCTAACGAGTCGCTGGGATTTACCATGACCTCGTGGGTCCTCCCGTTTGGTACACTGGTCAATCCTTCCATTTATTTTCAACTTCACCCCACGTGTTAACATGACGACCGGTGGTGGCCGACTACTCTAGTCGTTCCCATGCCCGTGGGGACCTTCAACCTTCATTTCATCTAGGCCTTCCCATGAGCCACTTGATGACTCGTCCCGCAACCGAAGGCCTATTTTCCAGCTTTTCCCCGTTTGTACTGGGGACCGATCTTGAATTTCGAGGTATAACAATATCTCCCCCTTGGGAACATTCATCCTCGAATGTTAGAAACAAGAAAATAACAAAAACATACAATTATCATACTCCAATACTGATTATTTTAAGCAAAATTTTCAATGCACGACTACCTCGAAAGGAACCACATAGCTAAACCGAATTCATACCTCACATAAACATCCATACTCATAAAAGAAACTTGAAACATGAATTGAACATGAAAACTAAATAGAGTAATAGATCAAAACTGATACCTCAAGTTGGAACCGAGTCCGTAGTGAATAGATGTGGGTATTTAGCCATCATATCCGCTGGCTTCCCACACATAGCTCCTCGACATGCTGATTTCTCCATAAGACCTTAATCAAGCTACTTCTTTGTTCCTAAGCTTCTCTGTGAACCTGACGATCAAAGATTTCAACGGAACTTCTTCATAACTAAGGTCGTCTCTTACCCCAAGATATCCAAACCGGGACTACTAAGACTGAACACCCAAGCACTTTTTCAAGAGATCACATGAAAGGATAACCGAAGATAACTCCGATGGCAAGTCCAACTCATACACCACCTACCAACTCTTCCTCACAACCCGTAGTGGACCAACATAGCTGGACCGAGTTTTCCTTCCTTTCCGAACCGCATGACTCACTCTATGGGAGATACCATTAGAAATACCCAATCATCCACCTCAAACTCCGCATTCTCCTTACATCAAGATATGATTTTTGTCGACTTTGAGCGGTCTTCACTGTCCCTTATCAACCGAACCTTTACCATGGCCACACGAACCGAATCAGGCCCTATCATTGCGGCTTCCCCAACTTCAAACCATCCGATGGGCGATCTACACTCCGTCTCATAAAGTGCTCAAACGGAGCCATGGATACTAGAGTAATAGCTATTATTGTAAGCAAACTCATCAAGGGAAACTGATCATCCCAATTACCTCTGAAGTCCATCACACATGCCCGTAACATATCCTAGAGTGGTATGGATTGTTTGTTCCGCCCGTCGTCTTTGCGGATGAAAGGCCACCGAGCTTAACTTTAGTCCAAAGCTCCTTCCCGAAAAGAACACCTGACTGGGAGGTGAAACTAACTACTTCTGGTCCGAAATAATAGAAAAGTGCACTCTATGAAATTGAACCAACTCCCGAATACACACCGCGTAATCATCCGCTGGATCTATGGTTTTGACCGGTAGGAAAGTGTAGCCTTGGTTAAACTACCAACCACCACCCAAATGGATTCATATTGTCGGCAAGTACGAGGTAGACCAAAGAATGAAATTCATATTAATCTCTTCCCACTTCCAAGTGGGAATGCCGATATCCTAAAGAACGCTCCGAATTCGATGTCTAATTTCACTTCATCGATTAGTCGTGGAACTTAGCTACGAATTCTGAAATATCCTTCTTCATAAAATCCCACTCCAATAGATATCTTGCACGTCCCGATACATCTTTATGGATCCCTGATAGAT
Source organism: Datura stramonium (assembly GCA_018107945.1). NCBI lineage: Eukaryota > Viridiplantae > Streptophyta > Magnoliopsida > Solanales > Solanaceae > Datura > Datura stramonium. Next base: position 109,112 of record JACEIK010005020.1, on the reverse strand, counting down.
AGAATGTCCGGATCCGCTGCCTCTCATGCAATATCCGTCCTCACAATGATTAACATCTCGGAACACATAAACGACCCCGGTACCAGTACACCATCTCCCTTGGGAGAAGACCCCACCTTTTGACTTCGAACGACTCCTTCGGCCTATTTCAAAAGTCGGATCCTCATCTTGTCCGGTTTTCCCATCCGTCACCAAGGACGGATTCTCGATCCGTTTTGCGTAATAACGCTGCCATCTATAGAGTCGACCAATCTAACTCCCAACATTCCGAGTCGATGGACATCTTTCACCAACCCATATTTCCTCATACACGTGGGGACACACTCTCAATAGAGAGCCTCAAAGTGCATCCTAACCACATTAGCCTTGCCCTAGTGGTAAAGGACACTCATGTCATAGTCCTTTAGTAGCTCCAACCACCTCCTTTGTCGAAGATTGAGATCTTTTTGCGTGAGAACATATTGTAAGATCTTGTAATCCGTGGAATGCATCCACATGAGCCTCATACAAGTAATGCCGCCATATCTTCAATGCAAAACACCACCGCATCCAACTCATGATATGGGTTGATAATTTTCATGGATTTTCAACTTTCTTGAGGAATATGCTATCACTTTCTATGCTTCATCAACACACACCTGAGTCCAACTCGTGAAGCATCACAATAAACCACAAAGCCATCCATACCCTCAGGTAGAGTTAGTACTGGTGGTCAAGTGAGCCGAGCCTTCAACTCCTGTAAACTTTTCTCACAAGCTTTCTCCGTACCATTGGAACTTCACCTTTTCTGAGTTAATCTGGTCAATGGGGTTGCAATTGATGAAAAGCTCCTCAACGAACCTTCTCGTAATAACCCGCTAAGCCCAAACGCCTCGATATCTCGATGGGTTCAACGGCCCGCCAATTCTTTTATCTACTGGGATCTTTGAGAATCTACCTTATGCCCTCACTTTATACCACATAGCCTAGAAATGCCACAGAATCAAACCAAAGCTCACATTTTTGTGAATTTAGCATACAATCGCCGATCCTTGAGGGTCTCAAGCAATCATTCTCAAATGAGCGTGCATGCTCCTCCTCACTCCGTGGTATCTCGAGGATGCTGCCGATAAAATATTACACACCGGAAATTTTTTTGTAATTATTTGATATTTTAATGATATTTTAAGGGAAGTAATGGGTTGTATATTTACCGTAGATGACAAGGGAAATGTGTACAAACGGAAAACCGAAGAGTATGTGAAGTTCATAAGTAAGGGTCAATTTATATATCCATATATCCTAGTATATATAATAAATTAGAAGCCCCACGACCTATCAAATTAAAGATCCTTGAGTCTAGCTTTCAAAACATCAAAACCGTCACACTAAGTTTGGAGTAAAAAGTTATAGACATTTTACCAGACACCGGCTTCTGGGCAGTAACGAGGGGCCACTGCCCTAAAAATGGCCACCGCCCAAATTCTTAGCTTTATATTTTAAGTCATGACTTATCAAATCATTTTCAATGTTTCCAGAATTAGCAGACTGCTTATCCTCTGTTCGTCTCAAATTTCCAGCAAACAACGAAGAAAACACTAAGCTAAACTCCATTAAACTAAAGCTATGAAGGGGATCTACCAAGGTGAAGGTGGTGTGTTGGTGGTTGCTTTGCTGCACTTGGGCAGTGCTGCTGTGGTGTATTTGCTGCATTTTTGAAGCTTTCCTAAGCAACATATATGTTCACTTCTTTGGTAAGGATTAAACACAAGTATAAAAGGTAAGGATTCTACTACTATCCTTGCTTGAATTTTTGATTACAAGACTAGAAGTTGGCGTGTGTGTGGTGTGTTGGTGAACTGTTTTGTATAGTTTTAGACAGCAAGGTTGCTGTATTTTTGGAAAGGAAGTTGAGGTCAATTATTCTTATTTTTAACCAAGAACAAACCCCACCAAAAGGTGTAAGTATTTCACTCCTTTTAAACCTCTCAAATTGTAAAGCAAAATCTGGAAATTGGCAAAGCCTAAGTGAGCCGATGACCCGTTTGTGAGATAAGTGTTGCTCTTTTTCTTATGATTTTTTCGGTTTATTTTGATGGAATTATACTTCATGTGAGGGAAAAGAATTACAGCAGAACTAAGGTAAAATTTCCTCTTGTTTGTCCCTCAAAAGTTAGTGAAACTAGTTGAGAAAATGGCTAAATGTTTTTGATGTTGCCGTGTGTTATTGTTGCTATTATGACTGCCATTGTTTAGTTATTTTGGCAGAATTTTGTGATATATATTAAGATTTTAATTTACAAAAGCCACTGATTAAGGAGGTTAAAGGCTGATCATTGAAAGAGGAAATCGCCAGGAGAAAAGTTCATCTGAGAAAGGTATGTAAGGCGTTTCGTCTTTATTTTCAAGCACACCATGCCGAGTATTAATCTGTAATTCTCCTATACTTTAGATTCTTTAGTAGAAAATTATTCTTCCTCCCAGTTGTTAGAATTACTTGGTATTAAGGTGTGGGACAAAGAGTTGGAACGCATGTGAATGTGAGTTTTAGAAGGCAATTGCCTTCTATTATGGTCGTAGTTGTAAAATTGAGTCTCGAAGTCCCCTCGGTGTGGGAACTGCGGAGCTGGTACTATACATTATGTTATGTATTTGTGGTGTCAAAGTTGTTTCACATTATGGTTGGGCAGAAATTTGGTAAGCATGGCAAGACGCACGACGCACGTAGAAACCTAATAATTGAAATCTAGTTTTTAACTCAATAAGGGCTTAACGAGGGGTAACGAAATGGAATTTCTTATGATAGTTACCTACCTCTCATATTCATGTTTTAAGGTACCTAGGGCCATGAGGTGATTCCCTCGATCCCTTTTCCTTAAGCTAAGAGACTACTCACGTTTCAGTTAACCGATACGCTAAACTTGGAAGATAGAACCCGTATGGGTAAACTATTGATATTTCTATGGGACCATATTTATTGGAAGGTTATTCACAATATCTTGATGTTAACATGTTAGACGAAAATCATAATATATATATATATATTTATTTATTTATTTATATATATGTTTATGCTTACATTCAAATTACGTGCGCTAAAGCGGAATTGCCTTTAGAAAGTCGCTATATGTTTATTAGAGCTCTTTAGTTATCTCGACCTTCTGAGAATTTCTTAAGTCTTTAAGAATACATGTCGCATGTTCTTTGAATGTTGTAGATATGTAAGGAAATTAACCTAAGTGTAAAAGTTGAGGCACTAGTTTCAAAGGAGAGAGATAACAAGACATGTTAGACCTTTTAAGATAATATAGAGGGATATGCCTTCGCCCGTAGAAGTTGATTTCAAGAACCTTTGAGTGACATTAAAATATGAGCAAGACGAGTTTAAGAGACAAGGTTGGCAATTAGGTAAGAAGGTAAGTGTGTACAAGAATTGCTGGAATAGTGAACACGAGAGTAAATAATTAGGTAGGGAATGACGAAGCCTATTTGGAAAATAATTTAAGATAAATATGAAAAGTAGAGTTAAAGGTTGCTAATTTTGGATGATAAGTGTTACGATTGTTAATGAATTAGGCAAATAGATGGCAAGATTTACCCTGTTCTAAAGACGTTTAGCAAAAGAGTTATAAATAAAGTTGTTTCTGTTCATTTGTGTTAAGCCACCGAAAGGCCAGTAAGTGTTAACTCCTTAAGAAATAATTAGGATCGAAAATTTTGAGATAGTGACTGAAATTAAGGAGAAGTTCTTCATTGTACTTTTAAACAATGATCTTAGATTATTTGTTCTAAGAGTTGGATTATATTTTTCAAGTTTTAAAGGATTTTATTTTTCTTGGAAGTTTCAAAACTGTTTATAATGTTGCTAAGCTTTTCTAAGATCCACATATATTGCAATGTTTAACATGAGCTTTTCCTACGTTGTCTGAAGCATGACTATAAGTCTTTATTTATTTTAAGGCAACCCGTAGATAGTTGCCTTGAATTTGTATATTAAAGAGCTCTAGGTTTGAGATACACAAGTTATGTCTTCTTGTTCATAAGTTACCTCGAGATGTGATATTATGTGCAATGAATGAGGTACGCCACAATTCTTGGATATAAAAGTATGAAAGTAAATGAGTATAAGACAAAATTAATGCTAAGATTGCTAATAGAAAATGCTATATGATTTCGCTCCTCATGTCTAGAATTTCTAGAAGATGTTTAAAATCATGAATGTGAGTCTACACATGCCTTTATGATATTCCGCTTTCTAGGAACTTCCCTAGAATTCATTTACAACATATCTATGTTTTTGAATGCTAAATGAAAGACCTATATGCGTATGGAATAATTATAGTATTAGGGGTCGTGGTAAGATCCTACACAAGTTATAGTTACAATCAACATATTGTATGGTTTCCAAAAGATTCATAATTTGTATGAGCTCACAACTCCATTTATGATGGTGATTAAGATTTATTTTTATTTTACTCCGGTGTGGTACACCGGGCCGGAGAACTTTTACTTTACCCCGGTGCGGTACATTGGCTGAGATATTTTTATTTTTCCTGTGGTACAATCGGGCCGAGATCTTTTTATTTTACCCTAAGTGGTGGTACACGGCCGAGATACTTTATTTTACCCCGGTGTGGTACATCACTGGAGATTCATTTTACCCGTGTGGTACATCGGCTAGAGATATTCCCATTTACTCCTAGTGTGGTACATTGCTGAAGATCTTTTTATTTTACCCCCGATGTAGCACCCATGGACGAATTTTATATATGGATTTACTGATGGCTGGTCGTTTGCATTGGCGCTATAGTTTCTTTCTTGTGCATTTCTTAATTGCATTTTGATTCTTTTTATAGAGTTATTATCAAGATTCGCTTCTGTGATTCAAAAGTTGTTACCATTCCTTATTCTTGGTTCGTTTATCTTGAGTTCAACTATGTTATAGTAAGTTGTTAATAATTACAGGTGTCGTAGTTCCGTGAGTTATACTTATCCTCTATATGTTTATGTGCTAAGCCACTGTTACGTGGATTGTTATCTCATGGTTACGCTGCCAGCCACATACCGTTTATTTCATTCGTACTAACGTCCTCTCTTGGCTTGGGGACCCGCATTCGTGCCGCAGTGTAGTGGTCAAGATGGCCATTTGAGTTGCGTCAGTGAGATAAATAGATGTTTGGTATGCTCCTTCTTCCTGGATCTTGTGGCTTAGTTATTTGTGCTTGAGTTTTGAGATGTTTCATGGGCAGGTCGCATGCCTCTAATCCGAATTTCATCAATTTACTCTTAGAGTCTTTGTGGACTTAGTGTACGTTATTTAGTTTGTGGCCTAGTCGACTTATTGTTGCTTAGTGTAGCAAACTAATTGCCTCGTTTCATTTCGATTGTTTACACCGTATCGTTGAGACCTTATGGGTCCAAATATACTTCAAGATTCGTACAGGTATTCGATGGCCTAAGTGTTACAGTTTATAGATGTCATATAGCTGGCTTCTCGATCAATCATGAATCGAGTGCGCGCTGCGCCTACCCGCTTTTAGGGCGTGACAGTTTGGTATTGAGCGAAGTTGAATCGTAGGGAGTCAACAAAGCGTGTCTAGTAGAGTCTTTCTTATGAGTATGTTGTGCACCATACTTACAATCAGGAGGCTGTGGCATTTAAGGTTGTTTAACGTTTTTAATTAATAGATCGTGCTATAGAGCAACGATGTAAGGGTTGTTCAAGTCTAAATCGTGCTTATGTTTTTAATTCACCAAGTGCTGCGTATGATATGAGATTCTCGAAAACCCGCCGCTCTCCTGCCGATCCAAGAAATGGGGACATATGTTTAAGTGAGTTTTGTTTTACTCCATGTGTTATGTTCCTCTATTTCTAGTCGTAGCTACCGTGTGAGAAGGGATTCACTTCATGTTGTCCTAGTTTCGCAGAGCTAGGACGCAGGTGTAGTTTTTTCCTCCAAAGACCTTCAAACTATATCAAAGGGATTAGATTTTGAGGAAGTATTTCGATGTTAACCCGAATAGTGACATTTCAAAATTAGCTATTGAAATAAATGGCAGGGTCTAGTGGAATACCCTAAGAGACTTAGTTCTCGTGGGTTTTCGGGAGCCCAAATCCCCGAGCCTTTACTTGATTAGTGCTTACCACGGGAACTTTAATGATTTAGAGTTAGTATATTTTTGTACCTAAAGCATAATAGCATGAGTATTCATGAATATAATCGTGTTTAAATCTTTGGCCAATATGCTTCGGATAAGGTGTGAAAATATATAGGGGTATATCGATTGTATTAGGTTTGATAGAGGATCCGATTCACCGTCTTCAAGTACCGACATAAAAGTAGAATAGAGTGGAGGATACCAGTCACCAGTATTATTTAAGGCTCCTTAGATCAAGCTCTTCAAGGCCACTAAGTGGCCAAACATTTAGTTTCTCTTGAAGACTTAGTCCCTTTTTTTTTTTTCCTAGGTCACGCTTTTAGTTTCGCTTATCGTGACCGCCAATAATGGGTCGTGGTAAAAGCAAAGTTAAAAGCATTGCTTCAGATTAAAACATTGTTCTTGTATCTTAAGTAAAGGAATGGAAAGTGGTATTGGAGTTAATTATATGTCGTGGTAGTGTATAAATTTGCTTATGGTTAGAAAAGTTCATCGATTATATAGTGTTAAGGCATGTCTACCTTATGTTAGATGAATAGAATGAGTTAAAATAAATATAGTTTGGATAGGAAGAAACGATTTGAAAGGATATGTTTATGAATACATAATGTATGTTTATGATAAGACAAGGATGAGTTTAAAGTGTTGGTGACATTCGAGGATCTAATGTTTCTAAGGGGGAGGATGTTACACCCGGAAAATTTGTAATTATTTGATGTTTTTATGATATGTTAAGGGAAGTATGGGTTGTATATTTGCCATTGATGACAAGGGAAATGTGTACTAAATCCAAAACCGAAGAGTATGTGAAGTTCATAAGTAACGGTCAACTTTAAATAACCATATCTCCTAGTATATAATGAATTAGAAGCTCCACAACCCATCAAATTAAAGGTCATTCAGCCTAGTTTACATAACATCAAACCTCTCATTCATCGGAGTTCGAGTAAAAGTTATAGACATTTTACCGTGATACCGTTCTGGCCAAGATGCTGAGACAACGCCCTAAAACGCCACCGCCCAACTTGCTTTATATTTTAAGTCATGACTTATCAAATCATTTTCAATGTTTCCATAATTAAGGTGCCTGCTTATCCTCCGAAATTCTCTCAAATTTCCAGCAAACAACTAAGGAAAACACTAAGCTAAACTCCATTAAACTAAAGCTGTTGGCGGATCTACCATAAGGTGAAGGTGGTGTGTTGGTGGTCGCTTTGGCCGCATCAAAGTGTTGCCGTGGTGAATTTGTTGCATTTTTTGAAGCTTTACTAAGCTACATACGTCACTCTGGTAGGATTAACACAGTATAAAAGGCAAGGATTCTACTACTATCCTTGCTTGAATTTTTTATTACAAGACTAAAAGTTGGAGGTTTGTTTGGTGTATTTGTGAACTGTTTTGTATGCTTTAGACAAGAAGGCTACAGTATTTGACAAGAAATTGAGGTTAATTTCATCTTATTTTTAACCAAGAACAAATTCCTCAAAGAAAAGGTAAGTATTACACCCCTTTTAAACCTCTCGAATTGTAAAGAAAAAATCCGGAAATTGGCAACTAAGTGAAGCTGCCGATGCACCGTTTGTGAGCTATATTGCTCATTTTCCTACGCGGGATATCGACGCACCTTATGTGGAGCCCGATCGACCGCCAGGTGGGGTAGGCACAAGGAAAGGGGCTACTAGCGCATTTCCCTATTCTGTATGGTAACACGAGGCCCTGGATTTGGTTGAAAATTGTTCGTTCGTGCTCGATCCTCGGGTGCACATGAGACGATGTCACCCAGGATAGACTTTGTCCGGGGTGTGGCACCGATGAAGGGGTTGTAATAAATGTTGGGGCAAAGTGATCATGTCCTCCATGAAGAGAGCCCGACCGCATCGTGGTAATAAAATACCTAGGTTTGGTCGTCACACCACTTTCGAGGGGCCACAAGATTGAGGAGGAGGCCCTAGATTACATCCCTCGTATTGACAGCGTACCTTGAGTTTCACCAAACCAAGGCACCCGACACTACTTATAGGACGGTGCTCACACTAGCCGAGCGATGGTCGAGATGATTAACACATGACCAAAGATGGGGCGAGATGCAATTGCCAGAAATACAAGACGGGACGGCCCCCAACGGAGGATGAGCTGTGGCAGGTCGAGTTTGATTATCCATTCAATGAGAATTCCTTGGCTTTATGCGCAGTGGGGTCCAATTTGTAGTTTGTGGATGATGAGACGTCCCTAACGATGAGGAGACACACCTAGAGGACTCGCATGTGGAGCCTGGACGAGGACCTGGGCGGGGGCGATTTCGATCTTGGAGACGAAGCGCCGGCACCCGATGAACAAATTGAATACTTTGATTGATCAGAAGTTTCACCACCCAACCTTTGTTAATATTTTGCACTATGTGGACACCGGAGACACCGTTCCGATTAAGTATGGGGCGGGAGTAGTTAGGTGCTAGCCGATTTATTTATGTTTATTGTGATTGTGCTAATCGTGGGACCCCGTGACTCGTGTTTCGTGTTCCGTAATTGATGTTGGTGTTGTAATGAATCTTGAGTCAGCAAGTTGTGTGTGATGTGTAAATATTTTTCAATTATATTTTTATCATTTTCTATCGAATTTTTTTGTTGAAACTTTTATGCTGGGTTTCTCGGTTTTATTTTCGTTGCTTTTCCCGAGAATAGTCCCATTGAACCGACATCGTAGATAGCGATTGTTCCCTATGATGGATGGATGACGACCGCCTTAAGGGAAATGTAGTCGATAGGAGTAGTTTTTCTTTTTCTTTCTTTTGTTTGTCTCCGAACGTGTTCGCTAATTAATGGTTCGAATTTTGTTACGTGTTACACATGATTGTAAGATTCAAAGGTGATTCGTATGAGCATGCAATTGTTTTAAACATTTGAAAGCCTAGGCCATAGAATTCGATTTGGTGTGATCGAGGCTTAATAGTGAATTCTTGGTAATTAGCCGATTGGAAAGAGTCTCAGAATATGTCTTAAGTCAGCATGTGCGCTAGTGCGAGGTGAGTTTTACGACTATTCCATGCTATTGTGAAGCCGCCTAGAACTTGCATGTTGTGTATACTAAACGAAATGAAGGATGTGGATTGTGTGAAAGGATGTAGGCATTTCTTTGAATTAACCGAAATTGTCTCCCTTATCATACCTACCTTGAATGTTACATCCTAGTTAGCCCCATCGAGCCTTTTAGCCTATTCTTTTGTGAGGTACAAACCGATCTTAATCCCTTCTTTCATTAGCCGTGAATTTGATCCAAAACTCTTAAGCGCTTAAGAAAAACATTTTTTCCAAAGTGTAAAGGAGTGAGAAGTGTAAAACTAAGAAAGCGGAAGTTGTGAAATCTAAAGAAAGGTCAAAGGTGCACTTGTTGGAAATTGATTAATTAATAATAAAGGAGTAAGAAAATCAATGAATGAGAAAAAATAAAGATGCATAAATACTCTTTGCTAGTAAGTCGAGGTGAAGTTTAAAGAAATGAAAACAAAACAAAGAAGAAAAAATTCAAGAAAGAGAGGAGGAGGAAGAAGCAATGTCCGAATAGAAGGTGGGATGTATTTAAAAGATCTTAGGGAAGCTAGTTGCTATTATTTGTTAGCCCGTATTTATGTCTTTAGCTTGCATTACAACTATTCTACCCTACGTGATCTACATCACGCATCCTTATATTATTGGAGTAAAACACTAGAGGCAAGCTTATTGGTCATGACATGATGCATGTGAATTTTTTGGGAAAGAGCCAAATCATATACATATACCCCTAGACGTAGTGCTTTTTAAATCTTATGATGGCAAACGGGTAATTTTCTTGTAATGTGAGGGCACATGCTTGACGAGATAAAATTTTTTGTGTCGGATGTCTTGAACTGCTGAGTTGCACGAGTTTGCCAAGATTGAGAATCGATTCTTGAGGTTGGGGAGGTCTTAATGTGGTGTACTTCATTGTATAGTTGAAACCATGCATGTTTTCGTGATTTGCTATCTTAAATAATCTCAGATAGTCGTAGCTTGAATTGTTGAGCCAAAGTAGTTATGCGTGGGTTTCAATTGCATGAGTCGGAGAGTATTGTTCGAGACGAAAAAGGTTTTAAGTGTGGGGTAAGTGATCTTGGGCAGAATTTCATGCCCAAGTGATACTCAAATACTTCATTCTACTTGTTTATCTATTGTTATGTGTACATTCTCATGTGATTCTTAGGTAAATGTGAATTTATACTAACCAACATGATTAGTGTTGTTTCTTAAGTGTGCATAAGGAATTTTTGATGCTAATCTACAAGTTGGTGAAGTGCGGGAATGGACTTCAAGTAAGAAGTTGGAAGTTGACAAGGGAAGTTGGCAAACATAGGGGCTCCACAATTTCTCCGTGTCACTTACCATCATGAGGCATTCGCCCTGGGGATGAATAAATTATGTCAAATTCCAAGTGAGGTTTCGTGATACCTCCGTGGCACGGAGGCAAGGTTTCAAGGCATGCACTCCGCTTTCACGCCGAGTACATATTTGGAACCTCAAGTTCCATTGAAGGTGCACGATAGCACCGTGAAATCCGAGGCAAGGCTCCGCGACACAAGTCGTGCCACGCCGAGGTGCAAGCACTGGGAGCCGAGTTTCAGTGGGGTCCGCGATAGCCCCTTGACACGGGAGGCAGCGCTTCGCGATACGCCCGAGCCACATTTCTTGTTATTCCAGAAAAATTCTCAATAGTATAAATAGCACACTTATGTTTTATTTTAAAGATTTTACTTTTCGAGAAACAATGTGGGTAACAGCAATGGGAGGACGAAAATTCTAGTGGTTAATTCTCTCTCCCTTTTCTCTTTAATTTCAATTTCTTGTATGAATTCTACTTACTTGAAGATGTTTAATCCACAAATGAGTGGCTAATTCACCTCTTGCTGAGGTTAAGGATAATCAGAGATGAATGTAATCATTAATCATTTCGCCATCTTTTTCTTCAAGGGTTATTCTATCAATTCTTATTTTTACTGCATTAATGTTTCAATAATGTTAATGTATATCTTAGAAATCCAATTTTTATTCGAAAAGAAAAGTAATTGGACATATGTGAATTGGCACATATGTCTTTTCTTAACCGAGAAAATTGAGAAAAGATTGATGCCTTAATAGAAATATATCCGAAAGTCGTATTAGTCAATTATGGAATCTGCTATGCATGGCTAGAGCAGCGAGCTTCATATCACGTAAATGTAGAATAAGGTCTCATGATTCTTTAATTTGATAGAGTCGAAAGATCTAATCCATAGGCGATACCCCGACTAGCAACCGAAGAGAAGAGTAGTTGAATTATATTAAGAAATTACATTCCTGCATGCTTGCCTTAACCTCGCCTTGTTCATCGCTATTGTTCGCATTTCAAATCATAATCTTTACTTAGATTCTTATTATTTAGTAATCTTAACTCCTAAAACATTCTTGTTTGGTTGTTCATTCATAGAGATATCGTGCACACCTAGGTTAATTACCACCGTAGTTGAGTCCCCGGGTCGATACTTGGCTTGAAATAAAGCCACTTTATTTACTTGTACGACCACGTGCACTTGCGTGTAGTTTGGCTCGAATAAGTACTGTGGATGAGCAAGAATAGAGAAGAAATGACCCGGGAAATCGAAGATAACATGAAATCCAAGATATCCTCATCTATTCCGTGGTTAGTCCGCATTATGCAAAGCTTAAGGTAAGGTTGTTGTCTCCGTTTCGTTACTTTATGATTTATGTTATTTATATTATTAAGCCGACTATAATTTCATTTTGAAATAGTTACCATGTTGTCACGTGAAGTTCTCGTATTGGACTTTTCTCACGCTTCGTGGTTTTCTTGATAGTCCATATTACAGAGGAGGCTTTGCCGAAATTTTTTCTAAATCATTGGTTTAGAGAGTTAACTCCTTAATTTTAAGAACGATATTCAAGAACGAATGTTCCTAAGAGGGGAAGGATGTTACACCTAGTAAAAGTTGCCGACTAGTAAGCGTACGCATGGATTTGTGATGAATAAAGAGAGTACAACACGTGTAGAGGAACCTTGAAAGTCGGGTCAATAGAGGCCAGCTGCAAGAACCAACACGACACGCCAACACCCTAGCGCCCTAGGTGCGCCAACCCTGGCGCGATGGGCAGCGGGCAAACCTCCGCCACCTTCCTAATATATATATATATATATATATGTATATATATATATACCCCTCTTATTCAATTATGAATCATTTCCAAAGGTTGTCTCGGCCAGGGAGAGTAGGGAACAAGTAAATCAACTATGTTTCGTCCGATTACGCTATCAAATGCCATCCGAATTCAAATTAACTTCATATATCGAGTTTTAAGCCAATAGGGAACATTAGTACGGTGTTATTTTCTTGAAACTCTCCTAGCAAATCGTAGCCCTGCCAAGAAAAAGTTGTCATAATTTTTCCAAACTGATTTCTATACGATCGCAAGCATCAAGTAAGAATTTCTTCCTTCTGAACCCTCGAGAAATTATAGGTTTTCATCCTTATTTAGTGCAATTGAAGTATTGTGATTACTAAAATCAATAGTTATCACTTTAAGTCGAATTTGGTATTGAAATTAGTTTCTTTCTCTAAGTATTACGGTTATAGTTGTAAAGAGTTATCGGACGTAAGTTGAAACTCGTTAGTTGTTTCAGAAAAGACAATCGAGGTATTTTAAGGCAAATTACTTTGGAAAGTTAGTTTCTATAGCATTATAATATAGTTTGAACCTCAATAAAGAAGCCAGAAGTCTCGTTGTTGTGAATAGCTATTGTTGTTAGCTGAGTTCAGTATTTGTGTTTAGTTTGTGATTGACTTTTCCATAATTATCCCTTCATGACCAACCAAAGGTTACTAGTTGTGTCGTTGCCCGCCAGGGGCTAGATGACGTCGTTCCAAGGAATGGTATGTTGTCCGCGAGGGATGAAGATGAGGTCCGAGGACCCTATAATGTCCATTTAATAGCTGGACTATTTATATGTCATAATTGCACCACACCTCCGTCGAGCTTTGTGCACGGGGTGCAGATATAAGGAGTCCACTTGACTCAGACACAGCTATAGTTCAGGGGCCGAGCGGGCTCAGTTGTCGACCCAGGGGACTGATAGGATGGCTATAGCTATTAGGTGACTTTTTTTGACCTTGTTAGGGGTATATAGATTAAGTGTACTCGCCAGGGCTTATGGGGGCCCCTGGTGGGTTATTTTGTGCTGGTTGTACCTTCCGGCTTATGGGAGCCAGGTAAGGTTCTTGCTTGCACTATTTACTAGTAGATTAGACAACAGAAAGTTAAGTTAATCAGGTTATGTCTCTATCCCTTTCATTCCGTTAATTTCAATTTTATTTCATGTTTATTAAGTTTTTTCTAATTATTACTTTACATATTCGGTACATATTGTACTGACGTCCTTCTTGGGGTACTGCATTACTTGCCTGCAGGTGCGGATAGACATGGTTCAGGACCTTCCTAGCTTTCAGCCAGAATTAGCTGTGTAGTCGGCTTCTCACCTCCGGAGCTGATTAGTTAGAAGGTATATTCTTCTGATTGTATAGTATGGGTAGGTCAGGGAACTGTCCCGACCAATATTCTATAGTTTCCATGTGGTTAGTTTGTTGCTGGCCGTGTGGGGCTTATGTATGCTTTATATCGCATGCTGTCCTTGTGTGGTTTGTTTAGCTAGTAGATAGTGGCCTTGTTGGTTATAGTATAGTTATAGTTGCCTGATTTACATTCCAATTAAAACTAGATAGCATGGTTTTCTTGTCAGTTTGCATAGGTGTCACGACCCAAATAGAGGCCCGGGTTGTAGAAACGGGACAGGGAACTCCGAGAGACCCCAAGAAAGTATGTGGTCAGTACGTGAAATGTTCCCGAGTATGCAAGGTAAGTAAAACTGCTTAAGTAAAGTAAATCATATAAAACATTCATAGAATATCACAAGCTTTCCAGCATAAGTAGAAGGGCTACGTGCATTCATTCAAAAATCGAAATATTATCATAACATGACCATGCATAGCTTTTAACAGTATGACTAACTCAACTGACTCAAAGCTGAAATGTAACATTTATATTTAAAAGATGAAAAATGAGTCAAACCTTGCTTTTAGAACATGCATGCGTAAAGTAATCAACATGAGTAATGAATATGAAAATTTGAATGATATAGACCGTGGGAGACTCTTCACTTAACTGACATACCACAATAAAGCTTACGTGGTCTTGACTATCACACGCAAGTGGGAAGAGTTGTCCAAAACCTTGTCAGGGCTAAGGATACTATCATGATATCGATATCAAGCTTAAGGGCCAATCAGGACGGGGATAGATCACAAGGGAGGTCCCAATAATATAATAGTATAAACCTACATTGGTGCGTAGTCCTGGGGCATAGGGTGACCGACCCTTAACCCGCTCGGTGCTAGACTCTTCTCCCACAAAACATGCAATGCTCAATATTGTATAAAACAAAGCTCAACATTGTCTATTGACAAAGCTCAACATCTTCTATTGTCGAAGCTCAAGATGACATCATGCATAGCTCAACATCGTATGAAATAAAGGTCAACATTATCTATCGAAAAAGCTCATAATGAAATCATCCATAGACTGGACATCATATGAAAATGAAGCTTCACATTGTCCTTTGACAAGCTCAACATTGACATATATCTCAATCATGAATTTACACATATGAGAAGCTTTATTTTGAAATATACCACAAGCTCAAATATCAGTGGGAGCATCTACTCCAAATCATGTGGTAAGCTACATGAAGGAATATATAAATCAGCATACCACAAGCTAGATATCATGAAAATTTGAGAGACTTCCCTCAAAACAATGTGGTAAGATTATTTCGGGAAAAATCGTCATTCTAAATCAACATGTGGGCATTTCCCAAAGAATCATCATACTCGGATCTACTTAATTCATTTTGAAAACAACATCATAATCATGGGTAGATTTAGAAACATGCTTTTCATCATCAAATCTCATCATCATCATACATTCACCATCATTCTCTTCTTTTATGAATCTCTCACCCATGGGCATTTAATTTCATAATTTAGAAAACATAATTTTGTATTGAATACAACATAAAATCTGCCCAAGCTTCACAATTCATCAAAATCAATATAATCTAATCGCACCCATGTATAGAGATTGAAGAATTATGCAATTGAGAAAAAAATCCATACTTGATCATAGGAGATTTATCATGATATGAGAGAAATTCGGCATGGGTATGAAAGGAGACACCCACTCATAACCATACATACCTGGGAATGGTGAATTCTAACACCTTCTAATTACCCAAGCTGAGATTCCAATGGAAACCCTTGAGATTTATCCTTGAATCACCTCTTCAAAGCTTCAAACTTGTATACATGAGAAGAATGACTTAGAATAGGTTTTCCCCTGCTAAAAACCCACTAAAACGAGCCTTAAACGACATAGTATAGGCCCCTAGGATTTAGGAATTATGGAAAAACCCTTACCAAAATGGCTGAAAATAACTGCCAGGGGGTCCCAATGAGAGACCTGACGACTCATCATGAAGGGCCACGACTCGTCAAGTCGTTCTTCAAGTACACTGGCTATGAATAAAATGAAAACTCACGTTGCTTGATCATGACTCACCTAACGAGTCATTGGGATTCACCATGACTCGTGGGGTCCTCCCGTTTGGTACACTGGTCGATCCTTCCATTTATTTCTCAACTTCACCCCACGGTTAGCATGACGACTCATAGTGGCTGACCATGAGTCGTTCCCATGCCCGTGGGGACCTTCAACCTTCATTTCATCTAGGCCTTCCCATGAGCCACTTGATGACTCGTCCTGCAACTGAAGCCCTATTTTCCAGTTTTCCCCGTTTCAACTCCGGGGTCCGATCTTTGAATTCTCGGGGTATAACAATATCTACCCCTTGGGAACATTCGTCCTTGTATGTTAGAAAAAAGCAAATAAGAAAAAACATACAATTATCATACTCCAATACTGATTATTTTAACCGAAATTTTCACGGAATGACTACCCTCGAAAGGAACCACATAGCTAAACCGAATTCATACCTCACATAAACATCCATACTCATAAAAGAAACTTGAACACATGAATTGAACATGAAAACTAAATAGAGTCATAGATCAAAACTGATTCCTCAAGTTGGAACTGAGCCGGTAGTGAATAGATGTGGGTATTTAGCCATCATATCCGCTTTTGCTTCCTACATCGCTCCCTCGACATGCTGATTTGTCGATAAGACCTTAACTGAAGCTACTTCTTTGTTCCTTAACTTTCAAACCTGACGATCAAAGATTTCAACGGGAACTTCTTCATAACTAAGGCTGTCCTTTGCCCCAAGCTGTCCACCGGGACTACTAAGACTGGAACACCCAAGCACTTTTTCAACAGCGATACATGAAAGACAGGATAAACTGAAGATAACTCCGATGGCAAGTCCAACTCATACACCACCTTACCAACTCTCCTCAAAACCCGGTAGGGACCAACATAGCGGGGACTAAGTTTTCCTTCCTTTCCGAACCGCATGACTCACTCCATGGGAGATACCATTAGAAATACCCAATCATCCACCTCAAACTCAAGATCTCTTCTCCTTACATCAGCATATGATTTTTGTCGACTCTAAGCGGTCTTCAGCCTATCCCTTATCAACTGAACCTTTACCATGGCCTCACGAATCGAATCAGGCCCTATCATTGCGGCTTCCCCAACTTCAAACCATCCGATGGGCGATCTACACCTCCGTCCATAAAGCGCCTCAAACGGTGCCATATGGATACTACAGTAATAGCTGTTATTATAATCAAACTCGATCAAGGGAAACTGATCATTCCAAATACCTTTAATGTCCATCACACATGCCCTCAACATATCCTCGAGGGTCTGGATTGTTCGTTCTGCCTGGCCGTCTTTGCGGATGAAATGTTGTACTGAGCTTAACTTGAGTCCCAATCCCCTTCTGAAAAGAACGACGGAATAGGGAGGTAAACTAAGTACCTGGAACCGAAATAATAGAAAAGGGCACTCCATGAAGTTGAACCAACTCCCGAATACACAATTTGGCGTAATTATTCGCTGATCTATGGTTTTAACAGGTAGAAAGTGTGCAGCCTTGGTTAACCAATCAACCACCACCCAAATGGATTCATATTGTCGGCGAGTACTAGGTAGACCAGTAAGGAAATTCATATTAATATCTTCCCACTTTGAAGTGGGAATGCCGATATCCTGAAGCACGCCTCCCGACCTTTGATGCTCCACTTTCACTTACTGACAGTTCGGGAACTTAACTACAAATTCTGAAATATCCTTCTTCATAAAATCCCACCAATGGATATCTCGCACGTCTTGATACATCTTTATGGATCCCGGATGGATAGAATGTCTGGATCCATGTGCCTCATGCAATATCCTATCCCTCAAATTATTAACATCTGGAACACATAAACGACCCTGGTACCATTGTACACCATCTCCCCCTTGGGAGAAGACTTCCACCTTTTGACTTCGAACAACTTCCTTCAGCTTTACTAAAATCGGATCCTCATCTTGTCTGGCTTTCCCATCCGTCACCAAGGACGATTCTGATCCGTTTTGCAGAATAACGCTACCATCTGTAGAGTCGACCAATCTAACTCCCAACCTTGCGAGTTGATGGACATCTTTAACCAACTCCATCTTTCCCTCATACACGTGGGACACACTCTCCATAGAGAGCATTCAAAGTGCATCCGGAACCACATTAGCCTTGCCCGGGTGGTAAAGGACACTCATTTCATAGTCCTTTAGTAGCTCCAACCACCTCCTTTGTCGAAGATTGAGATCTTTTTACGTGAGAACATATTGTAAGATGTTGTGATCCGTGAATGCATCAACATGGACCCCATACAAGTAATGCTAACATATCTTCAATGCAAACACCACCGCATCAAACTCATGATCATGGGTTGGATAATTTTTTCATGGATTTTCAACTTTCTTGAGGCATATGCTATCACTTTCCTATGCTTCATCAACACACACCTAAGTCCAACTCGTGAAGCTTCAAAATAAACCACAAAGCCATCCATACCCGCAGGTAGAGTCAGTACTGGTGCAGAAGTGAGTCGAGCCTTCAACTCCTAGAAACTTTTCTCAGAAGCTTCCGACCATTGGAACTTCACCTTTTTCTGAGTTAATCTGGTCAATGAGGTTGCAATTGATGAAAATCCCTCAACGAACCTTCGGTAATAAGCCGCTAAGCCCAAAACGCTCCTAATATCTGATGGGTTCACCGGTCTGGGCCAATTCTTTATCGCCTCGATCTTTTGAGAATCTACCTTTATGCCCTCACTTTATACCACATGGCCTAGAAACGCCACAAAATCAAACCAAAGCTTACATTTTTATGAATTTAGCATACAACTGTCGATCCTTGAGGGTCTGAAGCACTACTCTCAAATGAGCGGCATGCTCCTCCTCACTCCGAGAGTATATGAGGATATCGTTGATAAACTATTACACCCCGGAATTTTTTTTGTAATTATTTGATATTTTAATGATATTATAAGGGAAGTATGGGTTGTATATTTGCCGTAGATGACAAGGGAAATGTGTACGAACGGAAAACCGTAGAGTATGTGAAGTTCATAAGTAAGGGTCAATTTATATACCCATATATCCTAATAT
>JACEIK010005020.1:62145-79341 GCA_018107945.1 Datura stramonium | reverse complement strand
GGAGATCTTTTTATTTTACCCCTGTGTGGTACATCGGCTGGAGATATTTTTATTTTACCTCGATATAGTACACCGGATGGACAAATTTATATATGGATTTACGGTTGGCTGGTCGCTTGCATTACAGTTATTGTTTCTTTCTTGTGCATTTCTTAATTGCATTTTCATCTTTGTATAGATTTATTATCAGGTTTCAGTTTCCAAGATTCCAGGTTGTTACCATTCCTTATTTCTGGTTCAGTTATCTTGAGTTCAGTTATGTTATAGTAAGTTGTTATCAATTACAGGTTGTAGAGTTCCAGGTTATATTTATCCTCTATATATTTATGTGCTATGTCAGTTATTACAGGATTTTTATCTCATGGTTACAATTTTAGCCTCACATAGAAGTACATTTCATTCGTACTGACGTCCCCTTTCTTGGGGACCTGCGTTCGTGTCGCAGGTGCAGGTAGAGGTCAGGATGGCCAGTTGAGTAGCAGTTCGTGAGATCAACAAATGGTTTGTATTCTCCTTTCTTCCTGGAGCTAGGGCTTAGTTATTTATGCTTGAGTTTTGAGATGCAGTTATGGGTAGGTCGGGGCCTTGTTCCGACCATCAGTCAGTTTACTCTTATAGGCTTTGTGGACTTAGTGTGTACAGTGTTTTTCAGTTTATGGCCTCGTGGGCTTATTGTTGCTTAGTTTAGCACACTAATTGTCTTGGTTGCATTTTGATTGTTTACCCCGTATTTTTGAGACCTTATGGGTCTAGTTTATTCTTCAGTTGATTGTGACAGGTGGACTGGATTGCCTAAGTGTTACAGTTATAGATGTCATATAGCCGGCTTCTTGATCAATCATGAATCAAGTGCCAGTTGCGCCCTACCCCAGTTTTGGGGCGTGACATAAACACAATCACGAACATTTCCAGATATTCCTTGAACACACTATTCATTAGATCCATAAAATCTGTAGGAGCATTTGTTAGTCTGAAATACATAACAGAAAATTCGTAGTGACCATACCTAGTCCTGAATGCAGTTTTCGGGATGTCACTCTCCCGAACCCTGAGCTGGTGATATCCGGTCCTAAGATGAATCTTGGAGAAACACCTAGCATCCTAAATCTAGTCAAACAAATCATCAATCCTAGGTAAGAGGTACATGTTCTTGACGGTAACCTTATTTAACTGCCTATAATCAATACACATGCGTAGGGAATCATCCTTCTTCCGAACAAACAATTCTGGCGCACCCCATGGAGACTTACTTGGCCTAATAAAGCCCTTATCTAACAGATCCTTAAACTAACCCTTCAACTCCTTTAGCTCGGACGGAGCCATTCTATAAGGCGGAATAGATATAGGTTGCATGTTGGGGAAAAGATCTTTGCCGAAATCAATCTCCCGCTCTGGTGGGACACCTGGCAAATCATCATGAAAGACCTCTGGGTACTCACATGTGATTGTAACTGACTAAATGGTCGGGGTCTCGTACTCCATTCCCTTAACCCTAACTAGATGGTACAGAAACCCTTAGAAATCATCTTTCTGGCCTTAAGGTAGGAAATGAATCGACCTAAAGGAACAGTTGAACTATCCTTCCACACTAAGAGTGGCTCGCTCGGAAATCTGAACTCTACTGCTCGGGTTCTATAATTAACTGAAGTATAACATGAAAATAGTCAATCCATGCTGAGAATGACATTGAAATGGTTCATGGATAACTCTATCAAGTCTGCTAAGGTGACCTTATGGAGGACTGAGACTGGTAAACCTTTATACACCCGTCTAGCTATAACTGAGTCACCTACTGGTGTAGAAACTTAGGAGGGCTGTAATAAGACATTAGGACTGACTCTGAAGCTACTGGCTATATATTGTGTCACAAAAGATAGGGTAGCCCTTGGATCTAGCAAAGTATACACATCAACATGAAAAACTTTTAACATACCGGTGACTACATCTGGTGAGGCCTCCTTCTCCTGACGAGTACCTAAGGCATAGAATCTGTTCTGGAACTGCCCTCAAGCTATGCTAGTAGATGCTCGCTGATGTGCTGTGCGTAGGGGAGGGGTTGCTCAACTAGAGGCTGGGCGGCGACCCCCAACCTTATCCTATATCATAGAGGTATAATCTCTGAGCATATGTCCAGGCGGCCCACATCCAAAACAAGCTCCTAACCCTACCAAGCACTGGACTGTGTGTCATCGGCCGCACCTGCAACAAGATGAAATGCTGGAATCTGCGGGCCTACTGCTATGACCCCTAGAGCCTGACGCTCGCACCCCTCTAATCATGTATAGTCCTAGATTGCACACCTAGCGCTAAAGATGCTAGGGCTGATGACTTCTGGTGGGCCTGTTGTCGATGCCCACCACCAGAACCCTGCTGAGAGAACTTGTGGTCCTTAGTCCTGGCCCTCTTCTCCTCTCTCTCCCTTGAATGTGCTACCTCCATCTGCTGGGTGTAAAACACTATTCGAGGGAAGTCCATGTGCTGGTGCAACATAGCAGTCCTGCAGTCCTTTTCCAAGTACAATGCTATACTATGCACAAATCTGCTCACCCGCACCCTCTGGTCAGCCACTAAGTTTGGGGCATACTTCGATGGGTGAGTGAAATCAAGGGTGTACTCCTGAGCAATCATCCTTCCTTGCCTTAAATTCATGAACTCATCTGCTTTCATCTCCCTCATCTCTCGAGGGAAGAACCGATTTGGGAATACAACCTAAAACTCCTGCCGTGTGATTGGACTTGCTCCTGCGACCTTGTTGTCCTTCCACTGGCGGAACCAAATATGTGCAACCCCCTTCAACTGGTTAGAGGCCAACTTTGCACACTCAACACTACTCACCCCCATAACATGGGTGATCTTGACAATCTCATCAATGAAATCATGTGGGTCCTTATCAACCTTGGACCCCAGAAACTCTGGCGGGTTCATTCTCAAGAAGTCTCGAACTCTAGCCACCGCTGCATTGCCATTTTAAGGAACATGCACAATGGCCTGCTAATTGACCTGAGCAGTCAAGGCATTCGCAAGCATCTGAATGGCAGCTCGGAACTCAGCATGAGCGGCTGGCTCCAGTGCCTGAGGCTCCTGAACTAGTGGGGCTGGCTGACGCCTGTAACCATTTCAATCCTCATGGCCATCACCACCTCAATTCCTCCTCCCATTAATTCTTCGAGGTGCCATTATTCTGCATCGCGAATAACACGAATTAGAAGGAAATAAAATATTTTTATTGCACGACATAGATCATGAAAAAAAGGAAACATTTCCTAAACGTCTAGTAGCCTCTTCGTCATAAGTGTGGCACGCTTCACACCCATGAAAAAGACTCTACCTAACGCGGCTTTCAGACTCCCTAAGACCCATCAAACCTATGGCTCTGATACCAATTTTGTCACAACTCAAACGGAGGCCCAGATCGTAGACACGGGTCAAGGGACCCTGAGAGACCCCAAGTCGATCCATGGAATAAGCATTCTACTAACTCATTTAGTAACCATGAAGAAAACATAAATATAACACAACGGAAATGTCATACAATAGCACATCAGAATAATATCTGAAGCTACACATACAAAAGTTTGAAAGCCTCTAATCTAGATGAGTTGATGGGACAAGACCCTAACTAACCCTAAGATACTGAAACTGAAATACAAAATGAAAACTGAGAGTCTAGTCCTCGAAAGAGTACTCACCAATCCTGAGCTGATAAGGACTCTAGAAATTTGAATAAGATCGGGGCTGAAGCTGCGAGCTGGGTCTTGTATCATTAAATGTTACTACATTGAAAGTATGCGGTCGGTACATAAAATGTACTAAGTATGCAAGGAAAGTAAAACCGCTTAAGTAAAGTAAATTATTTAAAACATTCAGAACATATGATAAGCTTTCAAGAATAAGTAGAAGGTCTACATGCATTTGTTCAAACTCAAAACATTATCAAAACATGACCATACATAGCATTTTAACATCATGCCTGACTCGAATGACTCAAAACTGAAACGTAACATTTATATTTAAAAGTGGAAAAATGAGTCAAACCTTGCTTTTAGAACATGAATGCGTAAAGTAATCATCATAAGTAATGAATATGAAAATCAGAATGATATAGATCGTGCGAGACTCGTCACTTAACCGACAAACCACGATAGAGCTTACGTGGTCCCGATTATCACACTCAAGTGGACAGAGCCATCCAAAACCTTTCCAGGGCTAAGAATATTGCCATGATATAGATATCAAGCTGAAGGGCCAATCGGGAAGGGGATAGCTCACAAAGGAGGTCCCAAACCCCCCCAATGCTAGACTCTTCACCCACAAAACAAGAAATGCTCTATATCATATAAAATGAAGTTCAACATTGTCTATTGACAAAGCTCAACATCGTCTATTGATGAAGCTCAAGATGACATCATGCATAGCTCAACATTGTACTAAATGAAGCTCAACATTGTATATCAACAAAGATCATAATTAAATCATGCATAGACTCGACATCATATGAAAATCAAGCTCGATATTGTCCTTTGACAAGCACAACAATGACATATATCTCAATCAAGAATTTATGCATATGAGAAGCTTCATTTTGAAACATACCACAAGCTCAAATATTGGTGGGAGAATCTACTCCAAATCATGTGGTAAGCTACATCAAGGAATATTTAACTCAACAGATCACAAGCTAGAAATCATGAAAATTTGAGAGACTTCCCTCCAAACAATGTGGTAAGCTTAT
This sequence comes from Datura stramonium, assembly GCA_018107945.1. Lineage (NCBI taxonomy): Eukaryota > Viridiplantae > Streptophyta > Magnoliopsida > Solanales > Solanaceae > Datura > Datura stramonium. The sequence continues at coordinate 74,609 of JACEIK010005020.1, read as the reverse complement.
ATCGGAAAAAATCATCATTTTAAATCAACATGTGGGCATTGCCCAAAGATTCATCATACTCGGATATACTCAATTCATTTTGAAAACAACCTCATATTCATGCGTAGCTTTAGAAACATGCTTTTCATCATCAAATCTCATCATCATCATACATTCACCATCATTCTCTTGTTTAATGAATCTCACACCCATGGGCATTTAATTTCATAATTTAGAAAAGATAATGTTGTATTGAAAATAATTTAAAATCTTCCCAAGCTTCACAATTCATTAAATTAAATATAATCTAATCACACCCATGTATAGAGATTGAAGAATTATGCAATTGGGCAAAAACCCCATAATTGATGATAGGAGATTTATCATGATTTGGGAGAAATTGGGCATGGTTGTAAAAGGAGACACCAACTCATAACCTTACATATTTAGGAATGGTGAATTCTAACACCTTCTAATTGCCCAAGCTGAGATGCCAATGGAAACCTTGAGAATTAGCCTTGAATCACCTCTTCAAACCTTCAAACTTGCATGCATGAGAAGAATGACTTAGAATAGGTTTTTCCCTGCTAAAACCCACTAAGACGAGCCTTAAACGATGAAGTATAGGCCCCTAGAATTTAGGAATTATGGAAAATCCCTTACTAAAATCGCTGAAAATAACTGCCAGGGCGTCCCAACGAGGGACCTGACAACTTGTCAAGTCGTTCGTCAAGTACACTGGCTAAGCATCAAATGAAAACTCACATTTCTTGATCACGACTCACCTCACGAGTCATTGGGATTGACCACGACTCATGGGGTCCTCCCGTTAGGTACACTGGTCGATCCTTTCATTTATTTCTCAACTTCACCTCAAGGTTAACCTGACGACTCATGGTGGCAGACCACGAGTCGTTCCCATGCCTGTGGGGATCTTCAACCTTCATTTTATCCAAGCCTTCCCACGAGCCACCTAACGACTCATGGGGTATCCTCACGAGTCGTCCAATGACTCGTCCAGCAACTGAAGCACCATTTTTAACTTTTTCCTCGTTTCAACTCCAGCGTACGATCTTTGAATTCTCGAGGTATAACAACAGGACTCCCTTCTATCACTTGTTGTTGAGTAGCTATTTTAATTTATAGGTAGCTATATGGCCTTGTCGGCCAGAGGCTGTATTTACAGCGGAGATATAACTCATTATTTTCTTAAAATTGAGTTGCAGACATGCACCAGACATGCATAAGCCTAGCCAGGTTAGTCAGGTTCCAGTGTGGCACTAGGTGCCAGTCATGCCTTCCAAGGTGGGGCGTGAAATCAAAGTACTGACGCACACTTTCATGTTGTATTGTATTATAATACATCTACAGGATCCCAGTCTCAGCCTGGTTAGTCTATCACTCTCCGAAGACTTCAGCGACTCTAGTTGGTGAGTCCTCATCTTTCTAGGAAGAGATTATTTCATTTAGTTACATCTTTTTTATTTAGATTTGGAGTTAGCTTGGGGCTTGTCCCAGTAACTCATCAGTTGTAGTGGCTTTCATACACAAATTTGGTTTTTTTTAGACTCGTAGTTTTGTTCAAAGGTTTTCAAACATTATGAATCAGCTTCACTCTCTTAAATGTTTATATTTTTGCTTTAAGCTTCTGTTGTATATATTTATATGTTAACTCAGAATGCTAGTGTATGATAGACAAAGGGTTGACTTGGGTTACATATGACTCCAAGTACCATGTCCCGTCAAGGGTGTAAGCTCAGGGAGTGACAAACTTGGTATCAGAGCTCTATGCTTAAAGTATCCTTGGATGTCTAAAAATCACATCGAGTAGAGTCCTTTTCAAGGGTGTGAAGCGCGCCACTGTTATGATAGGGAGGCTACAAGATGTTATTTGGAAAACACCCTTTTATTCATACTCTTTATTGTGCGTTGAACTTCAATTAAAGAATCATTCTCCTAACTCCTACTCCATTTCATTTCAGTGAATCATGCCTCCACGATGTGGTAACGGAAGATGGGCCGATAATGTTAACCGACCTACCCCACCAACCCCGGCAACCCCTCAAGATGACTCAGTGTCTACCGCAGAGTTCAGTGTGGCCATTCAGCTGCTCGCTCAAACTGTTACTAACCAGTTGAACCAACAAGTGATTCGAATAAACTATTATGGGTTTTCAGCAGCTACTCGAGTGTGTGACTTCAATCGGATGAACCCTATGGATTTTAAAGGATCTAAGGTGGGAGAAGGCCAAGAATTTGTGGATGTTATTAAAAACATCACCCTAATTATGGGTGTCAGTCCCTCAAAAAGTGCTGACTTGGCCTCCTACCAGCTGAAAGGGATAGCCAGGACTGGTATGAGCAGTGGAAGGAGGGGAGGGAAGTGGAAGTAGGATTAGTAGAATGGGAGGAGTTCACTACAGCCTTCCTGGACAGATTCTTCCCTCTGGATCTCAGGGAGGCAAAAGTAGCGAAGTTTAGGAATCTAAGACAGGGAAATCAGACAGTAGAAGAATATGCTCTGGAGTTCACCAGGTTGTCCAAATATGCTCCAGAGATGGTGGCCGAGCCAAGGGCTCGCATGCTGAAGTTTGTTAATGGGGTGTGGAACCTGGTCCTCCAAGAGTGCAGGACAGAGATGCTGATCAAGGATATTGAACTCCCCAGCCTTATTGTCTATGCCCAGCAGATTGAGGCAGAAAAACTAATGGACATGGAGTGAAAGAACAAGTGGATAAGGACTGAACAATTTTATTATGGCCACCAGAGGTCTGGCGGTAGTAGCCACCCACAACAGCAACAACAACATTAGAGGGCTCCAACACCCAGCTCAGCCAGTGCCCCTACCTTTTAGTCCCGCGAGGATCGAAGGGGTGGAGCATCTGGCACTCAGTCCAAAAGCTATAGTGTCAGCAATAGGTGCCCATCTTTCCCTAGGTGTGGCAAGAATCACTAGGAGAGTATCTTCAGGTTCAAGAGGGCTGTTTCGCTTGTGGACCGCTTGGTCATCGACTTAAGGAATGCTCATCAGCAGGATGGGAAAGGTCACGATACACTAGCTCAGCATCTACATCAGGCCGACCAGCTCAGCAGGCCAACCCTTCAAGTACGAATGGCGGCTAGCGCCAAAACTATTTTTATGCATTATCATCTCGTCAAGATCAAGAAATTTCACCAGATGTTGTCATGGGTATGTTACGTCTTTTCCACCTAGATGTATATTCCCTACTAGATCCAGGGGACACTCTATTGTTCGTGACTCCATACATAGCTGTTTAATTTAATATCAGTCCTGAGGTCCTCTTAGACCCATTTTCAGTCTCCACCCCAGTTGGCGAGTCTGTTAGAGCCAGCCGGGTGTATAGAAATTGCCAGTCTCAGTATTCAATATATTCAATCCAGCTGACCTTGTAGAGTTAGACATGGTTGACTTCGACCTCATTCTTGGTATAGATTGGTTGCCCTATGGTTATGCCTCAGTCAATTGTAGCACTAGAGTTGTCAAATTTCAGTTTCCAAATGAGCAAATGTTAGAGTGGACGGACAGTAGTTCAGTGCCTAAGGGTCGGTTTATTTTCTACATTAAGGCCTAGAAGCTTATTTTTAAGGGATGTATCTATCATCTAATTCAGGTCAAGGATTCCGACTCTGAGACCCCAACTATCCAGTCAGTCCCTACTGTTAGTGAATTTCCTGATGTGTTCCTCGAAGATCTTCCCAGAGTTCCTCCTGAATGGGAAATTGACTTCGGTATATACCATCTCGCAGACACTCAGCCCATCTCCATCCCTCCTTACAGAATGGCTCCGACTGAACTTAAGGAGTTGAAGAAACAGCTAAACGATCTTTTAGATAAGGGTTTTATCAAACCCAACATCTCCCCCTGGGGTGCTCTAGTACTATTTGTTTGAAAGAAAGATAGTGCCCTTAAAATGTGCATCGATTACCGTCAGATGAATAAGTTCACAGTCAAGAATAGGTATCCCCTTCCAAGAATTGATGACTTGTTTGACCAACTTCAGGGAGCTAGCTGTTTCACCAAAATAGATTTCAGGTCAGGGTATCATCAACTAAGAGTCAAAGAGTGTGGCACACCAAAAATAGCTTTTAGGACTCGGTATGATCACTACGAGTTTGTAGTTATGTCCTTCAGACTAACAAATGCCCCTACAACCTTTATGGGCCTGAGGAACCGAGTCTTCAAGCAGTATCTAGATATTTTCATCATTTTGTTTATCGATGACATTCTGGTATACTCTAAAAATGAGGAAGAGCATGCTAATCACCTGCGGATAGTGCTTCAGACACTCAGGGACTGGCAGATGTTCACCAAGTTCAACAAATGAGAATTTTGGCTGAAGTTCGAGACTTTCCTAGGACATGTGGTCTCGGATGAGGGTATTTGGGTTGATCCTTAGAGGATAGAAGCGGTGAAAGACTAGCCCAAACCTACCTCCCTAACTGAAATCAGAAGTTTCTTGGGTCTACCCGATTATTAGTGGCGCTTTGTGGAAGGCTTTTCTTCTATAGCATCCGCTCTGACTAGGCTGACATAGAGGAAGGTGAAGTTTCAGTGGTTAGAAGCGTGTGAGAAGAGTTTCTAGGAGTTAAAAACCCGACTCACCACAGCTCCAATGTTGACTCTAATGGAAGGATAAGATGGTTTTGTATTTTATTGTGACGCTTCTAGAGTTGGACTCGGTTGCATCTTGATGCAGCGGGGCAAGGTGATAGCCTACGCCTCCAGATAGCTCAAGATTCATGAAAAGAATTATCCGATTCATTACTTGGAGTTCATAGTTGTGGTGTTCGCCAGAGGGACCTAAATCTTCATTAGAGAAGGTGGTTAGAGCTCCTAAAGGACTATGAAATGAGCGTGTTGTATCACCTGGGCAAAGCCAATGTGGTGTGTGATGCTTTGAGTAGAGTGTCTATGGGTAGCGTAACTCATGTTGTGGAAGGAAAAAATAAATTGGTGAAGGATATTCACAGACTAGCTTGATTAGGGGTGCAGTTGGTGGATTCAGTTGAGGAAGGAGTAGTTGTCAAGAGTGGGTCAGATCCCTCTCCGGTTGTTGAAGTTAAGTCCAGACAGGATGAAGATCCCATCTTACTTATGCTGAAGGAAGTGGTTCTCAGAAAAGTTGTTAAGGATTTTTCCTAAAGGGGATATGGTGTGCTCCATTACCAGAGCAGATTGTGTGTACCGAACATCAGTGATTGGAGACAGCAGATATTGGTTGAGCACACAGCTCGAGATACTCCATCCACCCTAGATCTAGTAAAAGTTACCGCAATTTACGGGATATTTACTGATGGAACGACATGAAGAGAGATATCGCTGAATTTGCAACTAAGTGCCTGAACTACCAGCAAGTCAAAGTAGAGCACCAGAGACTGGGGGGTATGACTCAGGATATTAAATCCCACTTGGAAGTTAGAATAAGTAAATATGGACTTCATTAGGGGTCTATCTCGGACTCGTCGGCAGCATGATTCAATCTGGGTGATAGTAGACTTAATGACTAACTCAGCACATTTTCTCCCAGTTAAAACTACCAATTCAGCTGAGGACTATGGTAGGCTTTATATTCGAGAGTTAGTTAGACATCATGGGGTTCCCTTTTCATTATCTCAAATAGAGGTACCCAGTTCACCTCGTATTTCTGAAAGTCTTTTCAGAAGGGACTTTGTAGCAAGGTCAAGCTCAACACAACTTTCAACCGACAGAAGATGGGCAAGATCAGCGAATTATTCAGAACCTAGAAGATATGTTGAGTGTGTGCGTGATCGATTTAAAGGGTGGTTGGGATTATCACTTGCCTCTCATTGAGTTTGCGTACAACAACGGCTACCACTCCATTATCCAGATTGCCCTGTTTGAAGCATTTTATTGTAGGAGATGCAGATCTCCTATTGGGTGGTTTGCGGTCGGTGCAGCTACTTTAATCGGGCCAGACTCGGTTCATGAAGCTATGCAGAAGGTACAACATAGAGCCGTCAAAAGTCTTATGATGATGTGAGGAAAAGAAAAAATGAGTTTGTTGTGGATAACTGGGTTTATTTGAAAATTCACCTATTAAAGGGGTGATGTGATTTGGGATGAAGGGAAAGCTCAGTCCGAGATATATGGGACCCTACAGAATGTTAAAGCAAATTGGCAAGGTATATTATAAGTTGGGATTACATTTAGAGTTGGCATATGTGCACCCCGTATTCCATGTGTTACTATTGAAGAAGTGCATCAGTGATCAAACTTCAATTGTGCCATTGGAAAGTGTGGTAGTGAAATATAGTCTATCATACGAAGAGGTCCCAGTCCAGATCCTTAACCGTTAGGTTCCTAAGGTGATGAACAAAGAGGTAGCTTCAGTCAATCTCTTGTGGAGAAATCAACAGGTTGAGGGAGCTACATGGGAGGCCAAAGTAAATATGATGACTAGGTACCCCTATTTGTTCCGTTCCGACTCAATTTCAATTTAAGGTATCAATATCCTTCCCAAAACTGCTTTTAGTTCGTGTGTTTTAGTTTCTTTCATGTAAATGAATATGTGTATGATTAGTGAATTCAGTTCATACTTGTGATTCAGTTCAGAGGTAGTCATTCCGCTAGTTTCCAACTTTCATGATCAGTATTTGTGTGTAAAGATTGCTATTCTCAGCTTTCCTCTGGTTTTCCAACATTCGAGGATGAATTTTACTAAGGGGGAGATATAGTAATACCCTAGAAACACAAAGACTAGACCCGGGACTTAAAACAAAGAAAACTAGAAAATATGCTCCAGGTCATAGAATGAGTCGTTCTGTGACCTGTGAGAGGTGATCACGAGTAGTGAAGTGACTCGTGGTGGGGACTCTGGACTTAGATGAAAAATTTGGAGAATGGGGTGACCACGGGTGTGACCACGAGTCGTAGTCAACACCACAAGTCGTGATATGACCCATGGTAAAGAACGAACTTGAGGCCAGGAAGAAGCTAGGCGGTGTACCAGACGGGTCCTCTCTATGACTCGTTTGGGACACCATGAATAGTGGTGTCACCCGTGGGGACTCTAGGGATTCTTGGGGCAGTGGATACTATGAGAAGTGACCACGAGTCGTGGTCACCACCCACGATCCATTAGGTCCCGCGTGGTGACCAGTAGGGGTTCTAGGCAGTGTACCTCACGATGGTGACCACGAGTCGTGGACACTGGCCACGACCCGTTAGGTCCCTCGTGGGGGCCTGACAGTCAGTTTTTCCTATGAATTTTATAATGGTTTTTCAGTAATTTCCTAACCTCCAAGACTCTATACTACATCGTTTTAGTATATTTTAAGGGAATTTAGAGGGACTAAATGGTTCCCCCCTCATTCCCCACGCAGATTCTCAGAAAAACATCGAAGAGTTTATCTCAGGAACTTTCAGAGAAAGAACTAGGGCAGTCTATTTCTCCTCGGCTTCTCAAGGAAATTATTCGGGCTTCTTCACTAGGTATGTGGGAATTCAACAACGGAATAGTTCTTCCCTTGTGTCCCCAAAAATCCTTCTTTGTCTATTCTATCATTTCTATCCCTAAGACTTTTGTATGTGATGAAATTATCTATCAGACCTCACTTAAATCATGTGGAATATCTTTTATGTTAATTGTTGATGTTTTCCCACCAGTTTGTGACTATGTTGTTGCTTACTCCCGTAATGTGAAATCTAGCCCTACTCTTGAATATAGACAAACTAGAATCTTGCAATAGTGTTTAAATATTGAAACTTTCGCTTGATTCTATCAGTGCTGGGAACTCCAAGTTGTTGATTATATTGAAAATTAATCAGACTATTTTTTGTTCGGTTTCAGTCAAAATGCTAGAATATCCAGTGCTAGTCAGAGATTTCAACTTATCAGTTTGACTACAGAAATTCCTGAGGTGTCAGTAGTACTTCCCAGTTATCAGAATCAGACTTAGAACTCAGTTTTAGTGGTTCACTAGGCATTCATGATACTTTTAGATAAGTATCTCTTACCAGCCTTAGGACCTCACTTATAGATTTCAGCTTGTTCTTTATACGGTTATGATGCTTCCAAATAAGCAGCTCTTACCAATCTTAGAACCCAATTCCAAAATCCGGTTCGATTGGACTCTCAGGGTGCTTCTAGATATGTATTCCTGAATAGTCTTGGGCCTAGTTTTGAGCTATCAACTTAGTACTCTGTCTAGGACAATCTCGTGGGAGTAGGACTTAGAACCGAGTGGTCCGGGGTTCCAGTGCACCTAGGTTCCCAGAACTACGTTGCCACCATAGGTTATAGTTTTATTGGCCTCATGGCCCCAGACTCTTATTATCACTCAGTTCATGCCTCTATACCATGGCAAGATATAGTGTGTCCTACTGATGTGGTGTATACATCAGACCTCACGTCTATATCACGTGGTTATATGTCGGTTATAGACTCTCCCACTAGTTAGCTCGATCCAGTTTTAGATTAGTACTTCAGACTTAGAACATGCTCTTGACCATTAGACAGGGTCTTTTGGACCATCTAAGTTGTTACAGTTATTCAATATAGTAGCTTCAGTTGGTCATTGAATTTCTTTTCCATTCAGCATTTTTATTTCTTCTATATGGTTTCTCTCAGTTACTAAGTACATTCAACGTAATGACGCATACTATCATGTTGTATCGTATTATGATACAGTTGCAAGATCCCAATCTCAACCTCGTTAGCCGATAGTTCTCTGAACACTTCAGCGGCTCTAATTGGTGAGTCCTCATCTTTTGAGGATGGACATTATTTCATTCAGTTACATATTTTTTTATTTATATTTGGAGTTAGATGGGGGCTTGTCCTAGTAACTCATCAGTTCTTTCAGACGCAGATTTGGTTCTTTTCAGACTCGTAGTTTTGCTCAAATATTTTCAAACATTATGAATCAGCTTCACTATATTAAATGTTTATATTTTTTCTTTAAACTTCCATTGTATATATATATGTTCACTCAGAATGCCAGTGTATGATAGACTAGGGGTTACCTTTGGGGTTACTTGTGACTCCAAGTACCGTGTCCCGTCAAGGGTGTAAGATCGGGGCATGACATGTTGTTGGAATAGTTACTAAAGCAGATTATGCCCTAAAGTTTCATAACATCGAAAGGTTTTTTTGGGTATAGAGTTTATCAGGTAGAAATTTATATGAAATACAGTTTATATATCTTTAAGGTAAAACAGACGATATCTTAATTGCTTGTCTTTTTGTGTTCATCTATTGGTGGGTTTTGATTTTCTTGTGTTCTTGATATGATTTGTGTTGGTTTTGGCCGATTTACCGATATGTTGATATATTCTTGTGAGTAGGAATTTGTTTGTTCTAGACTATTCTGTTTGCTTTTCTAAAAGAACTTCAGTTCAATCCTTTCCTGCTCTCTGTCTAGAATATGGTTCAACTCTATTTCATTCTTTACAAACACATACTCAGTTGAACATAAAAGTAGTATGTTAGAGATAAAAAAACTCCTTTAAGCATCCTCATGATCATTTATGATTTTTCTATCTTTGTTTAACTAATAAAATACTATGTGAAGGGAAAACAATAATTGATTGAGCAGTACGAAATGTTTGAGTTGTACTTTGAGATTCGATAGGCCAAAACCTATGATCATAATCCCTTTAGAGGTTTATGGCTAGAAATAGCTCCACCCCTAACCCAAACTATATTGGAATAGTTGAATTGTACCTTGAGGTTCGAAAGGACATGAGGATAAGGAGCCCAAGTGGTTTAAAAACATTGGGCTCCATCTTTTTCCAAGTTTATTTACACACATTATAAATAATTTGACTACATAGTAAATCCCAATTGGATTGACATTCCATCTACACCACACCTCTATCCTCTTCTCATTATTGTTTCTAAATTTTGGTTATCTTTCTCTCTTGATTGGATGATTTTAGAGTCTACAATATTATTGCATTCACTTCCCCCAAAATTTACTTTTATGTCTTTATTGCTTGGATGCGAATCAATTCAATTTACTAAACAACTGTTCTGTAAATCATTCTCTAATCTCTGTGAGATTCGACCCCGACACCTGTCGGGTTATTTGTTTTGATTCAACAATTGCTTACATTCTCTCTAAATGAGGAGTGTAGTTTGAGCGTTATCATGTCTCTGGTGAAAAAGTGCATTGGTGATCCAGCTTTAGTTGTTCTAGTAGAAAGCATCAGGGTGAATGATAGCCTTACCTATGAAGAGGTTCTGGTTGAGCTCCCTAATCATCAGGTTTGGAAGATGATGAATAAGGAAGTAGATTAAGTGAAGGTTTTGTGGAGAAATCAGCTTGTTAAGGGAGTTACTTAAGTAGTTGAAGCAGATATGACGGCTAAATACCCACATCTTTTCCCTTGCATCTCAATTCCAGCATGAGGTAACGGTTTCCTCTTTAGTACTCTATTCAGTTTCATGTCAAGTTCATGTCTATTAGTACCTTTCATATTATATCATGCATGTAGCTTTCATGAATTCAGTTCAGTCATTTAAATCAGTCTGGAGTTAGTCATTCTGTTAGTTTTTAGTTATGGTTGTTCAGTTTGGGATCGCAATTCATTCCCTAGCTTTTCAGTATGCTTATTCTACAATTGAGGATGAATTTTCCTAAGGGGGAGATAATGTAACACCCCAAATGCTCCTAAGATCAAGCCTGAGAACTGAAATGGAGAAAATAGGAAAACCTACACCAGGACACATAATAAGCCATCGTGTGACTCGTCAAGTAACTTGACGGATCATTGTCTGACCCATTAATTAGGAAGTATGGGTGAAAATATAGGTTTGAAAGAGTCTTGACGACTGGTCAATTGACTCGTTAAGTGAAACAATGAATAGTCAAGTGAGGCATCAATAGAAGGCCAGAAGGTTGGAAAAAATTGTCCAACGGTAACGAATTAGGGGTGCCAACCCATCAAGTCTCCTAATGGGTCATCGGGTCACCCATTGGGACTACTAGTGTAATTTTTCCAGTTGGGTTTTTATGAATTTTTCCATATTTCCTAAGTTCCTAACTCGTAAATTAAATTTTTTTAAGCCTCCTAAAGGGTGTATTAAGGGTTTTATCATCCTAAACACTCATTCTACTCTTAAGACCCCTATGTGAAGATCAAATCCCTTCAAAAAAAGCAAAGGTTTCATCATCTCCTTCTTCTCAATTCCCTTCAGAAATGTAGGGTTAGCAATGGGGGAAATCCTTCCCCCCTCATTCCATTTTGAAGCTAAATTCCATAATATCTACTTCTAAAGTTCTAAATTGTGAAATTCTAGGGCTTAACCTAATGCGATGAAATTATCCATGATATCTCTATTGGTTCAAGTCTTTCATGTTCCATTTGATAAAATATGGTTATTAGGGAAGATTTAACTCTCAAATTCCTCATGAATTGATGATTTCCTGCTTATGATGATTTGGCCCTATTATGCATGACATGAATTTCAAGCTTATGAGCCCATAATTTCAAGTATGATGAATTATCAAAGTATGCATGAATATTTGTGAATTTTTAAAGTTATGATTGTATGATTTCAAATATATGAAGTCTTATTCAAGTATCACTACAACATTTTACCCCTAAGGAAACACTAAATCTAGACAACGCTTGTAAGGTGTTGCCTAAAATATTTTTGGGTATCCTTTTAAATCTTAGCCTTAGTTGTTTGCTTTTGGCCAATGTTATATTGACAACACTTGTAAAGTGTTCTCTTTAGTTGTATAGGCTATATTCTTTAAGTGTTGCTACATCATAATATAATTGGCAAAACTTATTTACACATAGAACTACGCTTTTAAAGTGTGCTATTTAATAATTCTAAAACCAACACTTTACAAGTGTTGCATTATGCTTTCCTAAATTTTCACTAAAATATTGTATTCCATTGAATGTATTTAACACTAAAATATTATATCCCTCAAATTTTATACTAAATATTTAACTCTCCCTCCAATTTTTCATTGTCCTAGAGGTAAATCGTCGATAAACCCAGAAAATCCCTAAATCATCAATACATATCATCTCCTTCGAAATTTTTCAGCGGGAGCTAACCAAGAAAATTCCTAAATCTCTCTAAGCCAGCACAACCTAGTAAATTTGGTGAAATTCTTCATCTGCTTCATCTCCTTTGCACGAGCAAAAGTTTCTTCATCCACTTCATCTCGTTCTTCTATATCTTATTCTTTTCGATTGAGATGAAGATTTTCATCTTCATGCTAATTTCTTAACACATAGAAACTTTGGTTTTTTCTTCTTTTCTTGTATGGGGGGCGTGATCAACGAGGGGGAGTGCATCTTGATTGAAAGGTCAATACATTTTGGTAGGGCTACCATTGTGATTTTTTCTACATGAGCTGATGAAGTGATTGAATATTTTTATCATTAATGTATGTAAATTTAGTTCCTTATTTATCAGAATGATCTAGAAGGTTCTATTTCACTGGAGGTTGTTAGAGTTTTGCAGTTATAATTATAT
>JACEIK010005020.1:29421-41921 GCA_018107945.1 Datura stramonium | reverse complement strand
CATTTTATTTTGTATGAATTGATATTATACCATTCCAAATCCTTCCCGATACCTCGCAAGGAAAATCTTGAATTTGGATCCAAAATTGACGGGTGGGTGTGAGCTTATTCATGTGGTTATGCACTCTTTGAATCGGAATCGGTTTTCTGAAAGATCCTGGATTTCATACTTTGGTGGGTCTCCGAGATCCTTTCGATGACCTATGTTGAAGGGATATCTATCTAATCTGGTCAATTGCAAAAAGCCCGCGGTAGCAATGGAACGGAGGAAGGTATACTGGAAAGACAGTTCTTTTCTATTATATTAGTATTTTCTATTATATTAGATATATTAGAATATTATACTAGATTANGATGATCTCGATGAGATTGATATTCCAATCTTTCTTCTTAGAACGTATTGATTTGACCCCATAAGCGGGACCAAGCATGTTGCCGCCAGAAGCAGAACCCTATATTTCTTCTAGAGAATCTCCTAATAGTTCCAGAGCAACTAGAAAGAGATTCTTTAACCAGAAAGAATTCGGTTCAGATGTAGGATACCTATCCAGAAGTTTTCGCTACTCAATCATAGATGATGGAATCATCAAAGATTTGACCTTTTCGAACTCTGTCTGTAACTCACTAGAGGCCCTCTTGGTCATAAGTGTGGCGCACTTCACACCCATGAAAAAGACTCTACCTAACGCGAATTTCAGACTCCCTAGGACCAATTAAACCTATAGCTCTTATACCAATTTTTTCACAACCCAAACGGAGGCCTAGATTGTAGACACGGGACAAGGGACCCCGAGAGACCCCAAGTCGACCTATGGTATAAGCATTCTACTAAATCATTTAGTAACTATGAAGAAAACATAAATATAACTCAGTGGAAGTCTCATACAATAGCACATCAGAATAATATCTGAAGCTACACATACATAAGTTTGAAAGCCTATAATCTAGACGAGTTGATGGGACGAGACCCAACTAACCCTACGATACTGAAACTGAAATACAAAATGAAAACTAAGAGTCTAGTCCTCGAAAGATGAGGACTCATCAGTCCTGAGCTGATATAGACTGTGGGAGACTCGTCACTTAACCGACATATCATGATAGAGCTTATGTGGTCCCGACTATCGCACTCAAGTGGGCAGAGCCGTCCAAAACCTTGCCAGGGATAAGGATGCTACCATGATATAGATATCAAGTTGAACGGCGAATCAGGCCAAGGATAGCTCACAAGGAGGTCCCAATAATATAATAGTATCAACTTACGTTGGCGCGTAGTTCTGGGGCACAGAGTGATCAACCCCTAGCCCCCTCGGTGCTAGACTCTTCTCCCAACAACATGAAATGCTCTATATTTATAAAACAAAGCTCAACATTGTCTATCGACAAAGCTCAAGATGACATCATGCATAGCTCAACATTGTATGAAACGAAGCTCAACATTCTCTATTCTCAAAGCTCATAATGTAATCATGCATAGACTCGACATCATATGAAAATGAAGGTCAACATTGTCCTTTGAAAAGCTCCGTTTCAGCTCCCGGGTCCGATCTTTAAATTCCCGATATATAACAATAGGACTCCCTTCTATCGCTTGTTGTTGAGTAGCTATTTTCATTTATAGGTAGATATATTTCTTCGGCCAAAGCCTATATTTACAGCCGAGATATATCTCATTATTTTATTGAAATTGAGTTGTAGACATGCACCGGANTATCGAAAGGCCCAATGAATTGGGATTTCCCTATAGGTTAGTCAGCTTTTAGTGTGGAACTAGGTGCCAGTCATGCCTTCCAAGGTGGGGCATGAAATCAAAGTACTGACGCACACTTTCATGTTGTATTGTATTATGATACAGCTGCAGGCTCCCAATCTCAGCCTGGTTAGTTGATCACTCTCTGAAGACTTCAGCGGTTCTAGTTGGTGAGTCCTCACATTTCTAGGATGAGATTATTTCATTCAGTTGCATCGTTTTTTTATATTTGGAGTTAACTAGGGGATTATCCCAGTAACTCATCAGTTGTAGTGGCTTTCAGACACAAATTTGGTTTTATCTAGACTCATAGTTTTGTTCAAATGTTTTCAAACATTATGAATCAGCTTCACTCTCTTAAATGTTTATATTTTTGCTTTAAACTTCCGTTGTATAAATTTATATGTTCACTCAGAATGCCAGTGTATGATATACCAAGGGTTGAGTTGGATTTACTTGTGACTCCAAGTAGCGTGTCCTGTCAAGGGTGTAAGCTCGGAGTGTGACAAACTTGGTATCAGAGCTCTATGTTTAAAGTATCCTTGGATGTCTGAAAGCTTCATCGAGTAGAGTCCTTTTCAAGGGTGTGAAGCGCACCACTGTTATGACAGGGAGGCTACGACATGTTATTTGGAAAACACCCTTTTATTCATACTCTTTATTGTGCGTTGAACATCAGTTCCAGAATCATTCTCCTAACTCGTGCTCCATTTCATTTCAAAGAATCATACCTCCTCGATGTGGTAATGGAACAAGGACCGATAATGTTCACCGACCTGCCCCACCAGCTCCGGCAGCCCCTCAAGATGACTCAGTGTCTACCGTAGAGTTCAGGGTGGCCATTCAGTGGCTCGCTCAAACTTTTACCAACCAGTTGAACAAGAAAGTGATTCTAATCAATGATTATGGGTTTACAACAACTACTCGAGTGTGTGACTTCACTAGGATGAACACTCCGGATTTGCACAGTTCTATGGTGGGAGAGGACCCGTAAGGATTTGTGGATGTGATTAAAAAGGTCACCCGAATTATGGGTGTCAGTCCCTCAGAAAGTGCTGACTTGGCTACCTACTAGCTTAAAGGGGTAGCCAGGACTGGTACGAGCAGTGGAAGGAGGGGAGGCCAGTGGAAGCAAGATTAGTAGAATGGGAGGAGTTCACTACAGCCTTCCCTTTGGAGCTAGGGAGGCAAAAGTAACGGAGTTCATGAATCTGAGAAAGGGAAATCGGACAGTACAAGAATAAGCTCTTGAGTTCACCAGGTTGTCAAAATATGCTCCAGAGATGGTGGCCGAGCCAAGGGCTCGCATGCTGAAGTTTGTTAATGGGGTGTGGAACCTGGTCATCAAAGAGTGAAGGACAGCGATGCTTATCAAGGATATTGAACTCCCCAGCCTTATTTTCTATGCCCAGCAGACTGAGGCTGAAAAACTAATGGACATGGAGTGAAAGAACAAGTGGATAAGGACTGGACAATTAGATTATGGCCACCAGAGGTCTGGCGGTAGTAGCTGCCCACAGCAGCAACAACAACGTTAGAGGAATGCAACACCCAGCTCAGCCAGTGCCCCTACCTTTTAGTCCTGCGAGGATCGGAGGGGTGGAGCATTTGGCTCTCAATCCCAAAGCTATAGTGCCAGCAATAGGTGTCCAGCTTGCCCTAGGTGTGGCAAGAATAACCAGGAGAGTGTCTTCACGGTCGAAAGGGTTGATTCAGCTGTGGACAGCTTGGTGATCGACTTAAGGAATGCTCGTCAGTATGATGGGGAAGCTCACCATCCACTACCTCAGCATCTACATCAGGCCGACCAGCTAGCGGGCCAACCCTTTAAGTTTGAATGGCGGCTAGAGCCAAAACTGTTTTTATGCATTATCATCTCGTCTGGATCAGGAGAGTTCACCTGATGTGGTCATGGGTATGTTACGTCTTTTCCACCTAGATGTATATTCCCTACTAGATCTAGGGGCCACTCTATCATTCGTGACTCCATATATAGTTGTTCAATTTAATATTAGTCCAGAGGTCCTCTTAGAACCATTTTCAGTCTGTAGAGTTAGACATGGTTAACTTCGACCTCATTCTTGGTATAGATTCGTTGCACTCCGGTTTGCCTCAGTTGATTGCAGCACTAGAGTTGTCAAATTTTAGTTTCCAAATGAGCCACTTTTAGAGTGGATGGGCAGTAGTTCAGTGCCTAAGGGTCGGTTTATTTCCTACCTTAAGGCCCAGAAGCTTATTTCTAAGGGATGTATCTATCATCAATTTCAGGTCAAGGATTCTGACTCTGAGACCCCAACTATCCAGTCAGTCCCTGTTGTTAGTGAATTTCCTTATGTGTTCCCCGAAGATCTTCCCAGAATTCGTCCTGAATGGGAAATCGACTTTGGTATATACCTTCTCCCAAATACTCCGCCCATCTCCATCCCACCTTATAGAATGGATCCGACTGAACTTAAGGAGTTGACGAAGCAGCTAAAAGATCTTTTTGATAAGGGTTTTATCAAACCCAACATCTCTCCCTGGGGTGCTCCAATATTATTCATTTGAAAGAAAGATGGTGCCCTTAAAATGTGCATCAATTACCGTCAGATGAATAAGTTCACAGTCAACAATAGGTATCCCCTACCCAAAATTGATGACTTGTTTGAGCAATATCAAGGAGCTAGCTTTTTCTCCAAAATAGATCTCAGGTCAGGATATTATCAGCTAAGAGTCAGAGAGTGTGACATACCAGAAACAACTTTTAGGACTTAGTATGGTCACTACGAGTTTGTGGTTATGTCCTTCAGACTAAAACATGCCCTTACAACCTTTCTGGACCTGATGAACAGAGTATTCAAGTAGTATCTAGATATGTTCGTCATTGTGTTTATCGACAACATTATGATATACTCCAGAAATGAGGAAGAGCATGCTAATCACCTAAAGGATAGTGCTTCAAACACCTAGGGACCTCCAGATGTTTGCCGAGTTTAGAAAATGTGAATTCTAGCTAAACTCCGTGACTATCCTAGGACATGTGGTCTCGGGTGATGGTATTTGGGTTGATCCTCAGAAGATAGCAACGGTGAAATACTGTCCTAGACCTACCTCCCCAACTGAAATCAGAAGTTTCTTGGGTCTACCTAGTTATTAATGGCACTTTGTGGAAGGCTTTTCTTCTATAGCATCCCCTCTGACTAGGCTGACATAGAGGAAGGTGATTTCAGTGGTTAGATACGTGTGAGAAGAGTTTCTAGAAGTTAAAAACCTGACTCACCACCACTCCAGTGTTGACTCTACTGGAAGGATCAAATGGGTTTGTAGTTTATTGTGACGCTTCTAGAGTTGGACTTGGTTGAGTCTTGATGCAGCGGTGCAAGGTGATATCCTATGCCTCAAGACAACTCAAGTTTCATGAAAAGAATTATCCGACTCATTAAAAGGAGTTTGAAGTGGTGGTGTTCACGTTGAAAATATGGAGACACTATTAGTACGGGACTCACGTGGATGTTTTCACCAATCACAAGAGCCTTCAGTATGTATTCAGTCAAAAGGACCTAAAATCTTAATTAGAAAAGGTGGTTAGGGTTCCTAAAGGACTATGACATGAGCGTGCTGTATCACCCGGCAAAGACAATGTGGTGTTTGATGCTCTAAGCTGAGTGTCTATGGGTAGCGTGACTTATGTTGTGGAAGGAAAAAAGAAATTGGTAAAGGATATTCACATACTAGCTCAGTTAGGGGTGCAGTTGGTGTATTCAGCTGAAGGTGGAGTAGTTGTGCAGAGTGGGTCAGATTCCTCTCTGGTTGTTGAAATTAAGTCCAGACAAGATGAAGATCCCATATTACTTAAGCTGAAGGAAGTGGTTCTCAAAAAAGTGGTTAAGGCTTTTTCCTGAAGTGGAGATGGTTGCTCCGTTACTAGGGTAGATTTTGCGTACAAGACGTTAGTGATTTGAGACACCAGAAATTGGCTGAAGCACACAGCTCGAGATACTCCATCCACCCTGGTGCTACTAAAATGTACCGCGATTTGCGGGATATTTATTGATGGAATGGCATGAAGAGAGATATCACTGAATTTGCAGCTAAGTGCCCGAACTACCAGCAAGTCAAAGTAGACAACCAGAGACCGGAGGGTATGACACAGGATATTAAATACCAACGTGGAAGGTGGAATAAGTAAATATGGACTTCATTAGGGGTCTACCTCGGACTCGTCGGTAGTATGATTCAATCTGGTGATAGTACACCCGATGTCTAAGTCAACATACTTCCTCCCAGTTAAAACTACTGATTCAACTGAGGACTATGCTAGGCTTTATATTTGAGAGTTAGTCAGACATCATGGGGTGCCCTTATCCATTATCACAGACAGAGGTACCCAGTTCACCTTGCATTTCGGAAAGTCTTTTCAGAAGGTACTTGGTACCCAGGTCAAGTTCACCATAACTTTTCACCGACAGAAGATGGGCAAGCTCAACGAAGTATTAAGACCCTAGAAGATATGTTGAGAGCGTTTGTGATCTATTTCAAGGGCGGTTGGGATGATCACTTGCCTCTCATCTAGTTTGCATACAATAACAACTACCACTCCAGTATCCAGATTGCCCCGTTTGAAGCATTTATGGTAGGAGAAATAGATCTCCTATTGGGTGGTTTGCGGTTGGTGAAGCTACTCTAATCGGGCCAAACTAGGTTCATGAAGCTATGCAGAAGGTACAACTCATCAGAAAAAGATTGAAAATAACTTAGAGCCTTCAGAAGTCTTATGCTGATGTGAGCAGAAGAAAATTGGAGTTTGCTGTGGATAACTGGGTTTATCTAAAAATTCACCCATGAAAGGGGTGATAAGATTTGGGAAGAAGGGAAAGCTCAGTCTAAGATATATGGGACCCTATAGAATTTTAAAGCAAATTGGCAAGGTAGCTTATGAGCTGGGATTACCTTTAGAGTTGGCGTATGTGCACCCAATATTCCATGTGTCACTATTGAAGTAGTGCATCGGTGATCCGACTTCTATTGTGCCATTGGAAAGTGTGGTAGTGAAAGATAGTCTCTCATATGAAGAGGTCCCAGTCCAGCTCCTTAACCATTAGGTTCGTAAGGTGAGGAACAAAGAGGTAGCTTCAGTCAATGTCTTGTGGAGAAATCAGCAGGTTGAGGGAGCTACATGGGAGGCCGAAGTAGATATGATGACTAGGTACCCCTATTTGTTCCATTCCAGGTCAATTCCTGTTTAAGGTGTCAATATCCTTCCCAAAACTGCTTTTAATTCATGTGTTTCACTTTCTTTCATCTAAATAAATATGTGTACGATTAGCGCATTCAGTTCAGACTTGTGATTCAGTTCAGAGGTAGTCATTCCGCTTGTTTCCATCTTTCATGATCATTATTTGTGTGTAAAGATTTCTATTCTCATCTTTCCTGTGGTTTTCCAACATTCGAGGATGAATGTTCCTAAGGGGGAGATATAGTAATACCCCAGAAACACAAAGACTAGACCGGGACTTAAAACAAAGAAAACTAGAAAATATGCTCCAGGTCATAGAATAAGTCTTTCTGTGACTTGTGAGAGGTGATCACGAGTAGTTAAGTGACTCGTGGTGGGGGGAGTATGGACTTAGATGAAAATTTTGAAGAATGGGGTAACCACGGGTGTGACCACGAGCCGTGATCAATACCACGAGTCGTGATATGACCCATGGTCAAGAACGAAATTAAGGCCAGGAATAAGTTAGGCAGTGTACCCAATGGTTCCTCACTATGATTCGTTTGGGACACCACAAGTAGTGGTGTCACTCGTGGGAACTCCAGGCAATATTCGGGCAGTGGATGCTACGAGAGGTGACCACGACCAGTTAGGTCCCCTGTGGTGACCAGTAGGGGTTCTAGGAAGTATACCTCATGAGAGGTTACCACGAATCGTGGTCACTGGCCACGACCCGTTAGGTCCCTCGTGGGGGCCTAACATTCAGTTTTTCCTGTGAATTTTCTAAGGGTTTTTAAGTAATTTCCTAACCTTCAAGACTCTATACTACATCATTTTAGTATATTTTAAGGGAATTTAGAGGGGATAAATGGTTCCCCCTTATTCTCCACGCAAATTCTCAGAAAAACATCGAATAGTTTCTCTCAGGAACTTTCAGAGAAAGAACTAGGACAGTCTATTGCTCCTCGATTTCTCAAGGAAATTCTTAAAGCTTCTTCACCAGGTATTTGGGAATTAAACAAGTGAATAGTTCTTCCCTTGTGTCCCCAAAAATCCTTCTTTGTCTATTCTATCATTTCTAGCCCTGAGACTTTTGAGTGTGATGAAATTATCTGTCAGAACTCTTTTAAATCATGTGAAATATCTTTTATGTTAAATTTTGATGTTTTCCCACCAATTTGTGACTATGTTGTTGCTTATTCTTGTAATGTGAAATCTAGCCATACTCTTGAATACAGACAAACTAGAATCTTGCAATAGTGTTTACATATCGAAATTTTCGCTTGATTCTATCAGTGTTGGGAACTCCCAAGTTGTTGATTTTATTTAAAATTAGTCAGACTATTGTCAGTTCGATTTCAGTCAAAATGCTAGAATATCTAGTGCTAGTCGGAGATGTCAGCATATCAGTTTGACTACAGAAATTTCTAAGGTGTCCGTAGTACCTCCTAGTTATCAGAATCAGACTTAGAACTCAGTCTTAGTGGTTCACTAGGCGGTCATGACAATTTTAGATAAGTAGCTCTTACCATACTTAGGACCCCAGTTATAGGTTTCAGCTTGTTCTTTATACGGTTATGATGCTTTTAGATAAGCAGCTCTAACTAGTCTTAGAATCCAATTCCAGAATTCGGTTCGATAAGACTCTTAGGATGCTTCTAGATAGGTATTCCTAACTAGTCTTGGGCCCAAGTTTCAAGTTATCAGCTTAGTACTCGACCTAGGACCATCTAGTGGGAGTAGGACATAACACCGAGTGGACCGGGGTTTCAGTGCACCCAGGTTCCCAAAACTACGTTGCCACCGTAGGTTATTGTTTTATTGGCCTCATGGCCCCAAACTCTTATGATCACCCAGTTCAAATCTCTATACCCTGGCAAGATATATTGGGTCCTACCGATAGGGTGTATACATCGGACTTCACGTCTATCTCACGTGATTATATGTCGGTTATAGACTCTCCCACTAGTTAGCTCAATCTAGTTTTAGATCAGTACTTCAGACTTAGAACATGCTCTTGACCATTAGACAGGGTCTTTTGGACCATCTCAGTTGTTCCAGTTATTCAATACAGTAGCTTCAGTTGGTCATTGCATTTCTTTTCCGTTCAGCATTTCTATTTCTTTTATGTGGTTTCTCTCACTTACTTAGTACATTGACGCATACTATCATGTTGTATCGTATTATGATATAGCTGCAAGATCTCAATCTCATCCTCCTTAGTCGATAGCTCTCTGAAGACTTCCGCGGTTCTAGTTGGTGAGTCCTCATCTTTTGAGGATGGAGATTATTTCATTCAGTTACATATTTTTGTATTTATATTTGGAGTTAGATGTGGTCTTGTCCTAGTAACTCATCAGTTGTAGTGGCTTTCAGATGNTTCTTCTTTCCCTCCTGCTCGTCGCATCACCCTCTCTACGTGGCTTTCAGATGCAGATTTGGTTTTTTTCAGACTCGTAGTTTTGTTCAATGTTTTCAAACATTATGAATCAGCTTCACTCTATTAAATATTTATATTTTTTCTTTAAACATCCATTGTATATATTTATATGTTCACTCAGAATGCCAGTGTATGATAGACTAGGGGTTAACTTGGGGTTACTTGTGACTCCAAGTACCGTGTCCCGTCCAGGGTGTAAGATCGGGGCATGACATGTTGTTGGAATATAATTTCACTAAAGCAGATTATGCCCTAAAGTTTCATAACATCAAAAGGTTTTTGTTGGAATAGAGTTTATCAGGTAGAAATTTATATGAAATAGAGTTTATATATCTCCAGGGTAAAACAAACGATATCTTAATTTCTTGTCTTTATTGTGTTCATTTATATGTGGGTTTTGATTTTCTTGTGTTCTTGATATGATTTGTCTTGGTTTTAGCCGATTTACCTATGTGTTGATATATTCTTGTGGGTAGGAATTTTTCTGTTCTAGACTATTCTATTTGCTTTTCTTAAAGAACTTCAGTTCAATCCTTTCCTTCTCTCTGTCTAGAATATGGTTCAACTCTATTTCATTCTTGCTGAACAATACTCAGTTGAACATAAAAATAGTACGTTATAGCTAAGAAAACTCCTTTAAGCATCCTCATGATCATTTATGATTCTGCTGTCTCTATTTAGCTAATAAAATACTATATGAAGGGTAAACAATAATGATTGAGCAGCACAAAAGGTTTGACTTTTTGTTCTGTCTATTTACTACTCTTGTGGTGAAGGGATTGAGTTTTGTTTTGGGCATTTAAGGATAGTAAGAGTGAAGATACATGAATTAATATTTCAATTCTATTTAAGGCTGGGTAATTATCTAGAACACATGAATAAGAACCTTAAATCCATTTCTAGTTGTACATATTAAAATAGATCAAGGACGAAAGAGAAACTAAATTGTGTGGCTTGAAATAATTGGTATTTTCTTCAGTTGATTCGAGTCAATTTATCACTTACTTGAAATTTTTCTAGTCTACAATTATGAATACACTACCAATGAATAAGATAGTGTGCTCTGGATACTGAGACTAACTAATGGTCTCCCATCTAACTTAGAAGAGAAAACACAACAATTTTTATGTTTAAATCTCAACTATTAAACTGAACAACTTCTGGAGATCGGCTTCATGTTGATGAACAA
Organism: Datura stramonium; assembly: GCA_018107945.1. NCBI lineage: Eukaryota > Viridiplantae > Streptophyta > Magnoliopsida > Solanales > Solanaceae > Datura > Datura stramonium. The sequence goes on along the minus strand of JACEIK010005020.1, from coordinate 31,349 downwards.
TATGTACCATAGGAAGTTCAATGGTCGGGACTACTTAATAAAATATTGTGACGTGTTGGTATATTTTATGGTAAAGACCGCACGACAATAACTTAACTTGGATACACTTTAAAATTTCTTGCCGCTAGACTTATTCTACATTTGAAATTATTTGGGAAAGAATGCCTCACACAGGCTTCACATACTTTGTTTTCTTCCTTTATATTTATTTCATTTGGAAATTGGTGCATTCTCTAGTTTGTCTTTATAAACTAGTTAGTTTAAACATTGTAGAGCATACGACAAACAAACACGGGGAAACTGGACGACCCATAATTCCTAATTGAGAGAATGCTTCATCTAAAAATTTAAAGGGGTAAAATCTTAGTCTCAATAGGTGCTATATAGATTGAAAGATACAATGAATTCATTTCCTTTGGGAGGGTGATGGGGTAGCACTATTGGACCTCTGTTGTTCTGATTTTCGTGCATTCATTTAAAATCACTAATAGTAGTTAACTGAGAGGGCAGTGAATAGTCATTAAAAGGCAATAATATACCATTTTTAGGATGTTTTTAATGACAACTTGCTTTATTTTGGTAAAACAATTATTTGGCTAAGGATGTCAATTTTCTTTGACTAGATAAGGATTGAAGTAAATTAAGTACCGTACATGTTTTAAGTTAAACTCCTATTTATAACTTGAACCTGCTTCTTGTCCCAAATCTTAATTTGGATTAGTTCATTTAGAGTTCATAAGCTACTATGAATATATATATATAGTTAAATCATTTGTTTGTGTCCCTTTTAACCAATAAAGATATGAGCCAGGAGAAGTTAAAATTCTGATTTTTAAAAATCTGATTCATCTTTCCTAGAAATCTTGGTCAAGTTAGTTATGTAAAGGGAAGTAGTATGAATTGGACAACTAAGGAGATATGAACAAGTTTTGTTCATTCATTAAACCTAAATTGTGTAAATCATTTAGTTTTCTATATGCCGAGTATCCTAAATACATGTCTCTTGAGACAAAAGTTTTTGGCTTTAAAAACTTGTAGAGTAATCTGATTTCATTCTTATAAATACTTAGGTGTAGGAAAATATATAGAATACAAAATTTAATTTGTAGAATCGACTAGGAAAATATGTGGAATGAACACTTACTTTTGTTATATGCAGGAGAAGGGGAATTGGATTAGCAATCGTCTGCTGTGCATTTAAACTTTGGTTTGGCTTAGCATAAGGGCTATCTCTAGGTATGAATGTTTTATCATCTGCCAACACATGATTTTCATAACTTACTCGTGATATTTAGAATTTTATTTGGAGTAATTAATGCTTTTGTATATTGGAACATCTAACATTAAGTTGGGTTTTTAGGAATTCAAGTGTTCCATCCAAGGATTGGATGGATTCTCTAGATATAGTCAAGAATACAGTGACAGTGTTAAATCTTTCTTAGATTTTTCTTACACTTATGGAGATCCTCAAGGAGAAGAAATTTAGTGCCCATATGACCAGAGTTGAAATATTCGTTTAACTCAAAGAAATGGAGTGTATAATCATCTAATAGATCGCGAATTTGTTCAAAATTATAAAAGATGGATTAGTCTGGGTGAATGGGAAATCCAGTTGGATGTTGATAATAATATGGATGACTCCTGTGTTGACATTGATGGGTTATTGAATCATCAATTTATAGATGTTGCACAAGTTGAAGGGGTTTATGAAGGGCCAAATGAATATGCCAAGAAATTCTATAACTTAGATAAAGATACAAGCCAAGAACTATATCCCAGTTGTAAAGGATTCTCTAGATTATCATTCACAATCTGTTTATATTTGAAGTGTTGTCACGCCCCGCCTTGGGGGGTATGACTGGCACCTGGTGCCCTAGAAGGACCTGGACTACTAACTGGTGGGCCGAGGCACATCTGGTGCCTGGCTA
>JACEIK010005020.1:0-19584 GCA_018107945.1 Datura stramonium | reverse complement strand
TCTACTGCTTCTCACGTTTTCTGGAAATTAAAATGGATAAATGACCAACTTAAACTGAAGTGGGGCTTTATATACTTGGGCCTGGACAGGCCCAACGTGTCATGGAGCCAACGCAGTGGGCCCGCCTCCATGACACGGCGCCATCACGGAGGGGCTCTGCCTCGGCGCCTCCCGCGGTGGTTCGACAAGATTTTCGTCCGACCTTTTCTCGGGCCTTTTCCTAGCACGTATGACTTTCAAATATGCTTAACTAATGTGCGAGTAGGCCATCTAGATGCCGGGAATCTTACGGGGTGTAACAAGTGTCTACATGGATGGAGTGATGCATCGTTCACTTCTTTTTTATTGTTAATAAAAGAGGCCATGCCCGAGTTGGACATTCCTCCGTCGTACAATAAAGCCAAGTTTATGGTTAAGGATCTCGGTCTTGATTATGAGAAGATTGATGCATGTCCTAATGATTGAATGTTTCTTAGGAATGAATACAAGATAATGAATTTTTTCATGTTTGTGGAGCTTCTTGATATATAAAACCTCCTGATGTAGATAGTGAGGTTGCTGAGCATTCTAAAAACCTCATCGTGTTTTAGAAAAAATTTTGTGACACATTCCATTAATTTATGAACTCAAAAGGCTATTTATGTGCTCAAAGATAGCAGATTCATTGAGGTGGCATGATAAGGAGCGTTTCTAAAGATGAGAAGTTAAGGAATCCCGTTGATGGACAAGCATGGAAAGACTTTGATAGCTTGTATCTAGATTTCACACTAGATTCTCATAATTTGAAACTTTTCTTGGCAAGTGATGGATTCAATCCATTTCAAACCATGAGAATATATTATAGAACATGGCCAGTTATTATGATGGTGTATAATTTTCCACCTTGGATTTGCATGAAACTGGAATACTCTATGCTTTCTTTTCTTATTTCTTGGTTGTGATCACCTGAAAATGACATTGATATTTATTTACTTCCATTAATAGATGAGTTAAATTTTTTATGGAATTCCGTAGTTGGAACATATGATGCTTCAAGAAATCAAACCTTCTAAATACGAGCAACTCTTATGTGGACAATCAATGACTTCCCTGCATATTCTATGTTATCTAGTTGGAATACAAAAGGAAAGATGGCGTTCCCTTGTTGTAAATATGGCACTAATTCTTCGCTATCTTAAGCATAGTATAATAATGTGTTATATGGATCATCATGTTTTTCTACCCATAGATCGTCCGTGGAGATCTTACGAATGATCTTTCAATGGAAAAACTTAATTTAGGCCTCCTCCACCTTTTTTAAATGGAACTAATTTGCTTAATAGCTTACAAAACATTATCAATGCCTTTGGAAAGAAGAGAAAGAGATCAAATGATGGCCCATCGAAGAAAAGGTCAATCTTTTTAGAATTACCTTATCGGGAGAAAAATTCGCTACCCCACAACCTTGATGTACATCACACAGAGAAGAACGTAGTTGATAACATAATTGGAACTCTTTTGGATATTTCTAGCAAAACAAATGAACATGCAAAGGCTCGTTATAATTTGAAAGAGATGGGAACTAGAAAGAACCTTCATCCAAAAGATACAACGGATGGCAAGAGAAGAAAGATTGCAAAAGCGTGCTTCTTAATTACTAATGGAGAGAAATAAATTTCTTGTGGAATTTTAAAGACAGTAAAGCTACCTAATGGTAATGCCTCCAACATATCTAGGTGTGTGCAACTAGATGAAAGAAAATTATCTGGTTATCAGACCCATGATTACTCATTCCATGTTATGTTACTTACTATTAAAAGCTTAAATACTAGCGTTCTTTTATATCNCAACATATCTAGGTGTGTGCAACTAGATGAAAGAAAATTATCTGGTTATCAGACCCATGATTACTCATTCCATGTTATGTTACTTACTACCAATACCAATTAAAAGCATCCTTCCTGATCATGTTGCTATTTCTTTGATTCGTCTGAGTTCTTTCTTCCATCATTTATGTCAAAAAGTTATCACACTAGAAGAAATAGATTGCTTATAAGTAGAGATCAGAGAAACAATATGTCAGTTGGAGCGAATTTTTCCTCCTACATTTTTTGATATGATGATTCATTTGCCTGTTGATTTCGCAAATGAGGTGAGATTAGGAGGTCTAATTCAGAATCGAAGGATGTATCCCTCTGAAAGAGATATGTGTACATTCAAATAGTATGTCCGGAACAAAAATTTTGCCGAATGATCTATAGTTGTAATACCCCAAAAGTTCCTAAGGAAATAGATGGGGAAATTAGAAATGAGTTCTGCAGAAAAAATATGGATTTTTGCACAAGGACGACTCATGGTACGATTCGTGATCTGAAGTGACGGGTCGTGGTCTCAGTTGTCATGGAGTTCTGTAGTTGGTGACCAGACCATGAGTCATACGACGAGTCGTGAGGTGTAGGTACATTTCGTGGTTAGGAGTCGCGATGAGTTTCCTTGTGATGCCAGCGTATGATGTCACAAATCATGGCACAACTTGCAGTAAGTAACAATAAGTAAGTACAACAGGTCATTTTGAGAAGAAATCTCAGATTTTCTGCTACTTTCCATTTCCAATCCCGAATCTAGTCTTAGGAACTTCCGAGGCATTACACCATCTCCCCCTTGGGAACATTCATCCTCGAATGTGGGAAAACATACTAAAAAGCTGAGAAATGCAACTACTATGCCAAATACTGAACATTTAAGCTGAAAACTGACGAGGTGACTAACTCTGGACTAGGATACATAGCTGAGCTGAATTCATGAAACACTTATACATGCGTTGACATGACAGAAACTGGGGGACATGAACTGAATAATATAGTAAGGAGGAAACTGATACCTCAGGATGGAACTGAGCCGGAAGGGAATAGATGCGAGTATCTAGCCATTATAACTGCTTCGTCTTCCTACGTAGCTCCCTCAACATGTTGATTCCACCACAAAACCTTTACTGAGGCTACTTCTCTATTTCTTAGCATCTGAACCTGACGATCAAGTATTTCCATCGTAACCTCCTCAAAGCTAAGGCTGTCTTTTACACACTAGACTCTCTACGGGAACAACCAAAGTGGGATCACCCATGCACTTCTTTAAGAGAGACACTTGGAACACTGAATATACTGAAGCCAATTCTGAGGGAAACTCAACCTCATAAGCCATCTTACCAACACACCTCACAATCCGGTACGGACCAACAATACGAGGACTGAATTTCTCTTTCATTCCGAACCTCATCACTCCCTTCAAGGGAGATACCTTCAGAAACACCCAATCATCAATAAAAATTCAAGCTCCCTTCCCCTCACATTCGCATAGGACTTTTGGCGACTATGACTTGTTTTCAACCTGTCCTTTATAAGATGAACTTTCTCCATCGCCTCATGGACTTAATCTGGTCCTATCAATGCAGCTTCACCGAATTTGAACAAACCAATAGGTGATCTACATCTTCGCCCATAGAGAGCCTCAAACGGAGCCATCTGAATGCTAGAATGATAACAATTGTTATATGCAAACTCAATGAGGGGCAAATGATCATCCCAACTACCCTTGAAATCAATCACACGCGCTCTCAATGTATCCTCAAGAGTCTGAATAGTCCACTCCACCTGACCATTTGTTTGCGAGTGAAATGTTATGCTAAGCTTGACCTGAGTACCGAGTCCCTTATGAAATGATCTTTAGAGATGGAAGGTAAATTGAGTACCTCTATATGATATGATAGAAAAGGGAACTCCATGCAACCGAACTAACTCCCAAATGTACAATCTGGCATAATCCTCCGTTTAGTCGGAAGTTTAGACCGATAGGAAATCAGCTGCCTTAGTCAACCTATCTACAACCACTCAAATAAAGTCATACTGCCAATGAGTGAGAGGAAACCTTGTAATGAAGTCCATATGGATTTCTTCCCACTTCCAAGTAGGGATACTATATCTTGGAGCATATCTCCAGGACTTTGATGCTCAAACTTCACCTATTTATAATTTAGACACTTAGCCACACACTCTGTTATGTCCTTCTTCATGCCATTCCACCAATAGACTTCCCGTATGTCACAGTACATCTTGGTGGAACCCAGATAAATAGAATACCTGGAACAATAAGCTTCGCACAACATTCGTTCCCTCAAATCGCCAGCATGTGATACTCATAAATGACCCTAATATCGAAGCAGACCATCTCCCTCTTGGGAGAAGACCTCAACCTTCTGCTTCTGAACTGCATCCTTTAGCTTTACCAAAATAGGATCCTCCTCTTGCTTAGCCTTAAAATAGGTCACTAAAGATGATTATGGACAATTCTAAACCATGACACAACCCTTCGTCGAGTCAAGAAGACGAACTCTGAGTCGTGCAAATTGGTGCACATCCTTCACTAACTCTTTCCTCTCCACATCTACATGAGATACACTCTCCATAGAAAGCCTGCTAAGAGCGTCTGCCACCACAAAGGCCTTTCTCGGATGATAAAGGACACTTATATCATAATCATTAAGAAGCTCCAACCACCTTCTTTGACGTACATTTTAGATCCTTTTGGTTGAACTCATACTGTAGCATTTTGTGGTCCGTAAACATATCCACCTGGACCCCATATAGATAATTTTTCCAAATCTTCAAGGCAAATACTACCGCTGCCAACTCGAGGTCGTAAGTCAGATAATCCTTTTCATGAACCTTCAACTGCCTAGAAGCATAGGCTATAACCTTACCATGCTGCATTAGTACACAACCAAGGCTGATCCTCAAAGCGTCACAATATACCACAAACCCATTGGTACCCTCAGGTAGGGTCAACACTGGTGCTGAGGTGAGTCGAGTCTTCAACTCTTGGAAGCTTTTCTCACAAGCCTCCGACCATTGAAACTTCACTTTCTTCTTGGTCAATTTAGTCAATGGGGATGCATTAGATGAGAACCCCTCAACAAATCTTCGATAATAACTAGCTAAACCCAAGAAACTCCTAATATCCGAAGGATTCACTAGTCTAGGCCAATTATTCACTGCTTCTATCTTTTGAGAGTCCACCTACACACCCTCACCTGATACCATATGACCCAAAAATGCCACTGAGTCTAGAAAAAACTTGCACTTACTAAACTTTGCATACAACTGACTATCCTTCAAATGTTGTAGCACCAACCTCAAACAAGCAGCATGCTCCTCCTTGCTCCGAGAGTATATAAGGATGTCATCTATGAAACGATCATGAACAAGTCTAAGTATGGCTTGAACACCTTTTTCATCAAATCCATAAAAGTTGTAGGAGAATTAGTTTGTCCAAAAGACGTAACTACAAACTCATAGTGACCATACTGAGTCCTGAAGGCTATCTTCGGAATGTCACTCTTCGGAACCCTAAGTTGCTGGTATTCAGATCTGAGGTCTATCCTTGGGAAACATTTGGAACCCTGAAGCTAGTAAAATAAATCATCAATCCTATGGAGAGGATACCTGTTCTTGATTGTGACCATGTTCAATTGCCGATAATCAATGCACATCCGAAGGGAACCATCTTTTTTTTGGACAAATAGAACTAGTGCACCCCACGGGGATTTGCTCAGTCTGATGAAACCCTTGTCTAAGAGATCCTTCAACTGCTCCTTCAACATCTTTAACCCAGCTAGGGTCATTCTGTCAGGAGGAATAGATATAGGTTGCGTATTGTGGAAAAGGTCAATACAAAAGTCGATCTCCTGCTCAGGAGGAATCCCGGGTAAATTATCCAGGAACACTTTTTGGTATTCACACACTACTGAAACTGATTGGATAGTCAGGGTCTCAAATGTGGCTTCCTTGACCCTAACTAGATGGTACACGTAGCCTTTATAAATCATCTTTCTTGCCTTTAGGTAAGAAATGAAGCGACCTACAGGAAGAGTTGAATTACCCTTCCACTCCAGGATTGGCTCCCCTAGAAATCAGAACTCTACCGCATTGGTTCTACAGTTTACAGAGGCAAAACATGCATGCAGCCAATTCATACCGAAGATAACATCAAAATCTTTCATGGTTTGTTCTACTAAATCTGTTGAGGTGACCTTATGAAGGACTGTGACAGGGTAATGTCTGTATACCTGTCCAGCTATAACTGAATCACCAACTAGAGTAGAGTTTGAGAAGGGTTCTGATAGGATTTCGGGACTGACTCTGAAACTACAAGAAACATAGGACGTCATAAAAGAAAAGGTAGCCCCTGGATCTAATAATGCATATACATCAAAGTGGAACACTCGTAACAAACAAATGACAACATCTGGTGAAGTCTCCTACTCCCGTGAGATGCAAGGGTATAAAACCTATTTTGGCACTGGCCACCACCTACACTGGTGGACGCATCCTATTAGGCTGTGTGTGTTGGTACTGCCACTAAACTAGTAGCCTGAGCACAATATCTACCATCACCCTATCTAGCTAAGGAACACTCCCAATGCATGTGGCTGGATCTACCACACCCAAAACAAATATCTGATCCAATCAAGCACTCTCTCATATAACTCTTGCCACACTTTCCGTAGGCCGGAAAGGTATGCTATATTTGAATTCTCTTCTGGTCCCTCGAACCTGAGGCTCTACTCCTCTATCACCTCACGGCATAAATGTAGCATTGGCCGATGATAGCACTAGAGATAAAGAACTTTGATGAGATTGTTGGCGATGCCCACCTCCTGATCTCTGCTGTGAGAACCCATAACTGTCTATCCTATCCCATTTGTCCTCTCTCTTTCTCAGATGCACCTCCTCCATCTTCTAGGTGTACATAACCAATTGAGGAAAGTCAATAACCGGTGAAGCATAGCGGTCCTACAATCCTTGACCAGATAGTCTACTACTCCGTGCATAAACCGGCTCACCCGAGCCCTTTGATCAGCCACCATCTCCGGGGCATACTTGGACAAGCGAGTGAACTCCAAGGCATACTCCTAAATTGTCATTTTTCATTGCTTAAGGTTCACAAACTCGACTGCTTTTATCTCCCTCATCTCATGAGGAAAGAACGGATCCAAAAATGCGGCATGAAACTCATACCAACTAATGGGGCCCGCTCCAATTGTCCTGCTATTCTTCCATTGCCTAAACCAAATGTGCGCAACCCCTTTCAACTGATAAGAGGCTAAATCTACGCACTCCCCAGTCACCCCCATAATCTAGGTGATCTTCAGAACCTCATCAATAAACTCATGTGGATCCTCGTCCACCTTTGCCCCATGGAACTCCGGAGGTTTCATCCTTAGGAAATCTCCAATTCTTTCCACTCCCGCATTCCCATTCTGAGGGACATGCGCTACTGCCTGTTGGTTGAACTAGGTGGTCAAAGCCTGAGTTGCGCTACTGCCTGTTGGTTTACCTGGGTGGTCAAAGCCTGAGCTAGCATCTGAATGATAGCCCTAAACTCTACACACACCACCTGCTGGGGTACCACATCCTCATTGGCTGGTGCTCAATGATTGCTGGTGCCCGGACCCATTGCCATTCTCATGGGCATTTCTTCTTCCATTGATGCGGCGAGGAGGCATGATTCTTCAAATGCGTATAGCATGGGTATAAGGATAGAAAGACATTTCATCGCACGACATAGATCATGAAAGAAGGGAATATTCCTAAAACATTTCGTAGCCTCTTCGACATAAGTGTTGTGTGCTTCACACCCATGAAAAATACTCTACTTAACGTGGCTTTTAGACACCCTAGGATACTTCAAAACCTAATGCTCTAATACCATGTTTGTCATGACCCAAACATAGGCCCGGATCGAGACACGGTACAAGGAACCCCGAGAGGCTTCAAGTCGACCCACGACATGAACATGTTACCTGGAACTCAACAAAATTAAGTGGAAGTCTAACATGCATAAAAATGGAAGTCCGCATACATATAAGTTAATACTGAATAAGAAATAACAAGCTAATTTCTACATAATATCTGAATAGCCTCTAACATAACTGATAAGTTAATGGGACAACACCCCCAACTAGCTCAACAAATTCTTAAACTGAAAACATAACCATAGATAACAGAATTTCCTCGAAAGATGAGGACTCAAAACAATTCGCTGGACAGGCCTGGGGGATAAGCAAGACTGGAGATGCGGCAGAGACTGAACCCTCAAACCTGTATAATGAGATGATATAACATAAATTATACGGTCAGTACTTGAAATGTACTGAATATGCAAGATAAGTTAAACAGACAGTTAAAATACATAAGAGTGCATAGGAATAGGAGAACATGAACATAACGTAAAAATCTTAACATAACATGAGGGCTAAAGGTGTGCAAATCATTCATAACCCATTCGTAATAAGGAAAACTTTTAGAAACTTAACATGAGCCATAATAACATAACATGAAAAAGCATAAAAACATATCGAATAATGAGAGAACTCATCATAACTGACACCATCATGATTGAACCTTATATGATGCCCTAACTATCTCACTCATGTCGGCAGAGCCGTTCCAGGCATGCCAGGCAAGGGACATGCAATATGTGATATCACAAAAAGGGGATCCATTAACATTTTAATATATATAAACCTACGATGGCACGTAGTTCTGAAACATCGGCGTAGTCCTTTGAATGCCGGGATATACAGTGCTAGATACTGCTCTCAAAAACATACACGTTAGGGCTCGTATAGTAACCTTAAATCATTCATGAATTTCATGGCCAAATAGATAATAACATTATTGATCCCCATTTTGAAATACATGATTAGCCATGAACAAGGGCCCATGCATTGGCCAAGAGTCATAAATCCTTAAATCATGAAATCCATGCATACTTGTAAAGACATGTATAAACTTGACATTTTATAAATCCATGATAAGTAATTGAGAGGAAATCATAAAGCATAAATCATAATTAGGCTAATTAAGATCAAGATCATAATGAAATCATAACTTGACTTTTCATACGACATACATAATTGGGCATAATTGGGTTTAAATTCAAATCTATAAAGATATATTTAAAATAGCCATAAAATATGCCCATAGATCAGAAAACATTATTTAGTACATGAAAGGAATAAACCCAGAGATAGATCATTGAGAATTTCAAAAGAATTGGAATAAACCTCATAGATCATGAAAATTGAGTTCTGAATTGAGAACCAGTGGAATTGGTAAGAATTTAGGGCATGAAAGTGAAAGGGACTCTCATTCATGGCCTCACATACTTGGGTAAATCTTATCATCACTCCCCCTTGAAAGCCCAAAGGAAATTGAAGAGAATTTGGAGAGGTTCTTCAACTTGATCTCTAAGGAAAACTCTAAGTTGCATGCATGGGAATGGTGCGTCTTATAAAAGGTTTAACACCCTTAAAACTCTACTAACTGATCTTAAAATGATGTATTTTAGGACCTTAGGGCTTAGGAATAATGAAGATACCCTTAATGAGAAAGTTGAAATATCTGCACTGCCAGTGACAACGACTGGTACAATGGGTTGTTACTGGCTCCGACGGGTCGTCACTTCCCTCGTTGTTTCACCCCACTTTTTAGACTCGAGTCTTCTACCACGATCAGTACCACGAATCATACCTAGCTCCCACGACTTGTGGTAACCATCTGTTGTCACCACTGCCTGCCTTCTGGGAACCCTTCCAAGGGAACATATAATGACTTGTCCCTTCAAACAACGTGTCGTCCTATGACTCGTGCCAACCCTTTTCGACCAAGACCATCCTCCCAACGACCCCCTTGCGATGACCCATTACATCGACTAACGGGTTGTTCTGAGACCCATAACTTTGCAATCCATTCTGCAGATTCTCCCCACGAACACCTCCAATGGGTCGTTAGACACTCCAATGATCCGTACAATGAGTCGTTTTGAGAAGAAATATCAGATTTTCAACTACTTTCCATTTTAAATCTTGAGTCTAGTCTTAGGTACATCCGGGGTATTACAGGTTCAACTTAAGTTTGGACCATTACATTCAAGTTTAGATGATATAATTATTTTTAATATTTTGAATGTAATTTTTATATAATTGCAATCCCATTGAGTTTTTTTTTTGTGATTTTGCAATTTAATATCCCATTGATGATGACAAACATGTATCTACTGCTTCTTCTAGCATTGCAGTTTAATATGTTATTAATGATATGGTCGATGTGCACTAGCTGGTTGCTAACAATACTTACCCATGTTCTTCTCTAGTTAATATTATGTGTTCTTATTTGATGATCATTCATAAAGTATAAGCTGATAGAGAAAATATGATTTTTAATTGGAAAGTGGATGCAGCTGTGAAATTCTACTACAAAAAAACTAAAAATTGGTACTACATCTACAAATATAAGGTAATCGCGTAGTAGGAGAACCATTTAAAACTAGCCCATGGAACTGCGTGAGAATAGTATTATTCAATAATTGAATATGGGAAATTAGGACAACTACGTAATTTTATATAAGCTGCTTAAGATGTTTTGTGCCTTAACAAAATACTATTAAATTCCTAAATATGTAGGATAAAAAATAAATATTTATTCTTTTTTCTAACTTTTAATTTCATTTTGAAAGTGTAGGAAAATGCGGGTGATCAAATTTGAATGGTCTCCACAAGGAAACTCGATCTATTAAAGTGAACGATAAACAGTTTTTTGAACTATATATTTTGATATATGTTTGAATACATTTTATTTTTTGAATTTTATTTCGAGTACATATCTTTAAAATATTTCTTTCTAACTATGTATAGAAAGACACGTTATTTTTCGAAGTTTGTAACAAATATATACACTTGAATTATTTATTAGCTAATTTGATGCTTGAATTCATTAAGAAATTAGTGAATATAAAAAAAGTATTAATTTTCAATTAGAAATTGTGGCTATAAAATTCTAGACAAGTTTATCACACTTCAATAGTGTGGCTATAGGGACGTCAATTAGGTGGTTTATTGATTTTAAATTGTAGCATGTACATAAGAAAATGTTACATTTTACAAGTGTTGTAGGATAGGTATAAAAGGCTACACTTTATAAGTGTTGTTCTAGCATTGTATAAAAGGCTATGCTTTTTAATGTTGGCCACTATCAAAGCAAAGATAACGCTTGAAAGCGTGGTTTTATAGAATAAAAGAGTAGCTAATCAGATGATACAAAGCGTGACCTTTTGTCATGACCCGAGTTTATACCCTAGCCGTAACATGGGATAAGGAACCCCCAAAGGCTCCAAGTCGACCCATGAAATAATCATAGCATAACAGGTAACAATATAAATAGCTATTAAAAACATAACTGAGCCGAAGCTAACTGTAAGGTGCTAAATTTTAAACTTAAAGACATAATCTAGCAAAAATTAAACAAATATATTGAATCTGACTACACATGTCTGAAATCCTCTACTAGACTGATGAGTTGCTAGGACAGGTCCCCAGCTAACTCCTAAAGTCTGAAAACTAAAATATAATTGAAATAAGAAACTTCGACCTCATCCTCGAGAGCTGAGGACTCACCACAATCCGCTGAGATGGAAGAAAGAGTGTGTCTACCCGCTGGGGTGAGTCTAGATATCTAAATCTATATCATGAAATGATATAGCATATAAAGTATGCAGTGTGCACTTGGAATGGACTGAGCATATAGGGAAACATAAAAAATCTAAACATACAAGTATATAAGAAGAAGATAAACTAATTTACAAATCACAAGCCTCCCCTGAGTCATATACACATATTAACATGAAATTTTCATTTGAAACTCATACTCTGAAGCATTATCAAACTCATGCATAAGGATCAGGCATCGAACATATAATGAAAGCGGAAACTGAAATTAATATCATACACTGTACTCGATGTATGCTGATAACTGAGATTTCATTAGACTTCATTTGTTATAAACGTAAGTCTAAACTATACGGAGTTGAGCCAAACTGATAACAACTGAATTAGGGAAATATTCTCAGCTATGGAGAGTCCTGATTGGTCTAAAGGAAACATTCTCAGTTATGGTCCCTAACTGACTAAGGGAATCATTCTCAGCTATAGAGAGTCCCGACTGATATATGGGAAATATTCTCGGCTAAGAAGAGTTCCTGACTGACTAAGGGAAACATTCTCAGCTATGGAGAGTCCTTGACTGACCAAGGGAAACATTCTCAGCTATGGAGAGTCCTTGACTGACCAAGGGAAATATTCTCAGCTATGGAGAGTCCTCGGCTGACTAGAACATGAGAAGTACTGATCTAACATTATTCAACTGGCCTATGCTACTACAATTAATTAGAAACATGAGCGTTTACTAATTTCATCATACGACACTCATTTAGAAAGGATTAAGGCTACTTTCTACTAACAAAAAGCCCAAAAGTCTAAAGTATCATTCTCATGCTTTATCATCATAATTCATATCTTCATGGTACAAAGTCATCATTTAATCCACACATTTTACATTTACGAACACCTGTAGATTCTTATCATACTTTACACACCTCCACAACATACAAGTTTCGAGTTCATAACATACGATGTATAACATAGAGTCATGTAGGATCTATAGGTCCAGTTCCCACTTTAACATATATACATTGATTCATATATTCTTAATTTACAGAAAGCCCACATGGTTAGCTATTACCTTAAACATGTATAAAAAGAGCATGATAGAAGCATATATTCATTTTATGGAACCCATTTCGAAATTTACTCCAATTCATAATGAAGATACGATAATTATGTCGTTATCATAAGTTCATCTTATACCCCAAAACATTTACATCGAAAACATAATGAAAACACATACGTACTTTTCATTGGTCAAGCCCATAAGTTCTAATCTCATCTCGACATATGTATCAAATCATATATTCTAGTTTTTAAGGGAATTCTTACGAAATTCACGTAATTAGACATGGATAAAAGNCAATCAACTTTAGGATATCTCATGAAGGAAATTCTACAATCATGCATTTTCAGCATGAAACACATAATTCAAGATATTAAAATAATTTAATAAGAATAAATAACTTTTACTCCTAATGGGTCTTACATTTCATATAAGACATGGAAGAAATCATCCATAAACTGAAACCCTAGGTCATGCTTTTCTAGAATAATGGAATCGGATTTTTAAATATAACATTTGGGGCACAAGGATAGAAGGATAGTCTTGTTGAAAAACCCACATACCTGATTTAAGGAATGTCCTCTTGAACTAAACCCTTAAAGAATTATGGAGACCCCTGTTGAATCCTTGATCTTGGGGGGTAGGGGAGAAGAGTTGAGGGAATGAGAGATTAGGTTAGGAAAACCCCTAAAAACGTCCCTTAAAATGCCCAAAACGACACCATTTCAATACTGGAAGCATAGAAATTTACCAAAATACCCCTAGGGAAAACATAAAAATATGTCTGATCTATGACCATGACTCTCACCACGAGTTGTTGGTCCTCACCATGACTTGTGGTGACCCTCTATTGCTTCTGGGATCTGCTTCACTACTTCTGCTACCTCAACCAACAATCTACAGGACAATTCGTTACTTCATCCAATGACTTGTCACCACCTCCCATTGACTCCACTAGTACCTCAACCTGCAACCCCTCCAACGACCGACATGACGAGTCGTTACTTGATCCAACGACTCGTCAGTTCCTTCCATCGTCCCCACTAGACCAACCCTCGAGTCCCTTCCAATAACCAACACCATGAGTCGTTGTTATCTTAAATGGTTCAATTTTCATCATCCGTCATAACTGACCCTGAGCCCTGAACTCAAACCAATGACTCTTCATGACGACCCATTACGGCAACCAACGAGTCTTCACCTAACTCGTTCCCTCTGAGAAGCCCAATCTGAATACTTATCATGATTGCATCCAATGGGTGGTTGTTTCACACATTGATTAATACCTCCTCTCGTGGCATCAAACACTTAGCACTATTTTCTGAAACCCTTCCAATAATTTCCTCTAACGAGTCGTTAGATCGACCAATGACCCGTTGGATGAGTCATTCTGAGGCACTGCTGCAGATTTTTCTGCTGGACACACTCCAAATCCTGATTTTTAATCTTGGGAACTTTTGGGGTGTTACAATATCTCCTCCTTGAATACATTCGTCCTCGAATTTTGGCTAAACATACTGAAAGGATAGGAATGAAACTAAAATCCCAAAACTAGTCAATTATAGCTGGAAATAATGGAGTATTTTACTCCGACTGGTTCTACATATCTGAATTGAACATCCCAATAATACATGCATGCTAGGGCATAAGAGGGACTGAAAGACATGAAACTAACATGGAACTAGATGGAACACTAAAAAGGATTCTTTCCCTCTAATCGACACTAAGCTGATATGGACTGAACCTTCATTCTCAAAATCAAACTTGTCGCACATACTTACCATATTCCCCTTAACTTAAAGCCGTCATTCTAACGCTCCTGAATCTTTCTCAATGTCGGGCTAAATCACTAACTCCTAGCTTCACTTTCACCTGTAACCTTCACTGCAAGCCTCACACTCACAACTATTCACATCACACATCGACAATCTCTTCTCAACAACCATTATAGAGCTTTTTATTCAATACTAGGGTTCTGGGGCTAGATACATGCAAAGTGTAATGCAAAATTTACAACATAGTTGTGACCACTACTGATGACTTGCCCTTATCCTGGTATGCTGCTACGACATAGGAGCGGTTTTGATGTCGTCTACCATCCGAGCTAGATGATGCTCCCTTATTAAATGGACGGGATATCAGAGATACTGTACAGGTGGCTAGGGATATACTCTCGCTTCGCTTAGCTGCTGCACAATCCCAATGCTTATGGCCCAACTTGCCACACCAAAAACAAACATCTGAGCCCGCTATGCATTCTCCCGGATGGTGCTTCCCACAAATTGTACACAACGGATACGTAATCTCCCTTACCCTAGGTTTGTGCGGAGCACTGACTATCAAAAGTGCAGGGGCTGATGATTTCTTCTAGGAATGTGAGCAGTGTCCACCACTCGTCCTCTGTGGGGAAAACTCCGAATCTCGTATCCTAGCCCTCTTGGCCTCTCTCTTGTTCCTTCACCTGTTCTGCTTCCATTTGTTGAGCGAATATCACCAACCATTGAAAATCTATAATCACTGCAACATGGTGGTCCTATACTCTTTAACCAAGGAGTCTGACACTCCATTCACGAACCTGCTCACTTGGGCCCTCAGGTCGGCTACAATCTCCGATGCATACTTGGATAACTGGTTAAACTCCAACGCGTACTCCTGGATAGTAATGTTGTTTTACCTTAAGTTGATCAATTCTGCCACCTTTGCCTCTCTTAACTCCCTAGGGAAAAACCTATCCAGGAACGCAGTCATAAATTCATCCCAACCTAGGGGGCCTGCTCCAATTCCCTGACTGTCTCTCCACTGGCAAAACAATATATACGTGACTCCTTTAAGCTGGTAGGAGGCTAAGTTTGCGCTCTCAGTTCCTGAACCCTATAATTTGGGTAATTTTTTGGATCTTTTCCAAAAACTCATACGGGTCCTCGTCTACCTTTGACCCCAAGAATTTGGGTGGGTTCATTCTGAGGAAATCTCTTACCCTTGTCGCCGCTACATTCTTGTTCTAGGAACACGAGCCATCGCTTTCTACTTAATCTGGCGTTCATGTCCTACACCAACATATTAAGGGTTTCTCGGAACTCGACATGAGTTACATGGTCATCCATCAGGTTCGCCAGGACTGGTGGTGCATGCTGGCGACCATTACCATTCCTTCTTCCATTCTCTCTTCTGGGAGGCATTATCTGTGAGCGCGTAATGTACGAGTCAGGGGAGGAACTGTTGAGAGTTTCATACTCTACGCATGATAAGGATCATGAAGAAAAGGGAATATTCCTAAAGCATCTCGCAGCCTCTTCATCGTAAGTGTTGCGCGCTTCACACCCATGAAGAAGACTCTACTTAACGCGACTTTCAGACACCCAAAGACACTCTAAAACATTGCACCGATACCAAGTTTTTCATGACCCAAGATTACACCCTAGCCGTAACACGGGACAAGGAACCCTGAAAGGCTCCAACTCGATCCGTGGCATAATCATAGCATAACACTTAACAATATAAATAGCTAATAGAAGCATAACTTAGTGGAAGCTAACTATGAGGAGTCAAATTTAAAACATAAAGACATAATCTAACAAAACATTAATACATAGATTGAATCTGACTACACATATCTGAAAGCCTCTACTAGAATGATGAGTTGCTAGGACAAGTCCCCAGTTAACTCATAAAGTATGAAAACTGAAATATAATTGAAATAAGAGACATCAACCTCGTCCTTGAGGGCTGAGGACTCACCACAATCCGCTGAGACGAAAGAAAGAGTGTGTCTACCCGCGGGGCTGAGTCTGGATACCTGAATCTATATCAGGAAATGCTATAGCACATAAAGTATGCGGTCAGTACTGGAATAATCTGAGCATGCGGGAAAACGTAAACAAACTAAACATACAAGTATACAAGAAGAAAATAAACTGATTTAGAAAGCACAAGCTTCCACTGAGTCTTATACACATATCAACGTGAAATTTTCATTTGAATTTCATACTCTGAAGAATCATCAAACTCATGCATAAGGATCAGGCACTGAACATATAATGAAAGCTGAAACTAAAATTAATATGATACACTGTACTGAATGTATGTTGATAACTGAGATTTCATTATGCTTCACCTATTTTAAACTAAAGTTTGAACTATGTACAGCAGAGCCAAACTGACAACATAAACTAAGGGAGTCATTCTCTGTTATGGAGAGTCCCAACTTAACTAGGGAAATATTATCAGCTATAGAGAGTCCCGACTGATCTAAGGGAAATGTTCTTGGCTATAGAGAGTCACTGACTGACTAAGGGAAACATTCTCAACTATAGAGAGTCTTGATCTAAGAGAAACATTCTCAGCTATGGAGAGTCTTTGACTTACTAAGGGGAACATTCTCAACTATGAAAAGTCCTTGACGGACCAAGGGAAACATTCTCAGCTATGGAGAGTCCTTGGTCTACTAGAACATGAGAAGTTTTGATCTAACGTTATTCATCTGGCCTATGCTACTACAGCTAATCAGAAACATGAGCATTTACTGATTTCATCATACGACACTCATTTAGAAAGGATTAAGGCTATTTCTACTAACAACAAGCTCAAAAGTCTAAAGTATCATTTTCATGCTTTATCATCATAATTCATATTGTCATGGTACCAAGTCATCATTTAATCCACACATTTTACATTACGAACACCTGTAGATTCTTATCATTCTTTACACACCTCCACAACATATAAGTTCCAAGTTCATAACATACAACATATAACATAGAGTCATGTAGGATCCAAGGTCCAATTCCCACTTCAACATATATACATTGATACATATATTCTAAATTTATGGAAAGCCCACATAGTTAGCTCTTACCTTAAAAATGTACAACAAGATCATGATAGAAGCATATATTCATTTCATGGAATCCATTTCGAAATTTACTCAAATTCAAAAAGAAGATGCGATAATTATGTCATTATCATAGGTTCTCCTTATACCCCAAAACATTTACATTGAAAATATAATGAAAACACATACATACTTTTCATTGGTCAAGCCCATAAGTTCTAATCTCATCTAGAAATATCTATCAAATATTATATTCTAGTTTTTAAGGGAATTCTTATGTTATTCACGTAATTTATACATGGATACAAGTTCTTGATATAATCGAGTGAACAATAACAAAATCCCAATCATTTTTAGGCTATCTCTTGAAGGAAATTCTACAATCATGCATTTTCACCATTAAGCACATAATTCGAGATATTAAAATTATCCCATAAGCGTAAATAACTTTTAATCCTAATGGGTCTTAGATTTCATATAAGACATGGAAGAAATCATCCATAAATTGAAATCCTGGGTCATTCTTTTCTAGAATAAAGGAATCGTGTTTTTAAACAAAACATTTTGGGCACAAAGATGGAAGGATATCCTTTTAAAAAAATCACATACCTGATTTAAGTAGCCTCCTCTTGAACGAAACCCTTGAAGCCTTGAGGAAATGTCACGACCCGAACAGAGGCCCGGATCGAGACACGGGACAAGGAGCCCCGAGAGACTCCACGTCGACCTATGGCATGAACATACATCCAACTCAATTAATAAAACTGAAGAATCAACATCATAATGTCAGCGGAAGTTTGAAATAAACATAACGTCAAAATACACAATTTGAAGGAGAGTACATCCTTTTTGTCTGAAAAGCCTCTAAACATGATGAGTTGATGGTACAAGACCCCAACTAACTCGATAAAGTTGGAAACTGAAAATGCATACAGAAATCTGAATAAGCATGATCTTCGGTAGATAAGGACTCACCAACAAACGTAAGATGCTATCTATGAATATTGGATATGAACGGGGCTGAATTTAAGTGTCGGGTCCTGTATCATGAAACAATACAACATAGAGTATTTGATCAGTACATGGAATGTATCGAGTATGCAAGGTAAGTAAAACCGCTTAAATAAGTAAAATCATTTAAAAACATGCATAATGTAAAATATAAACAATAAGAATCTTAGAGTAGGCCTTGCATGCATTCTTTTTGAAATCATGATCTCATCATAACATAACATAACACCATAACTGAATCGATTGACTCAAGTTGAAATCTGATAGTCATGAGTAAAACTGAACATTGAGTCAAACCTACTTTAAAACATATATATATGTATAAGTCTCGTGAATAACAAACATGCATAACTGAAATCATGAGGAACAATAGGAGACTCCTCTTTTAACCGACATACCACGATAAAGCTTATGTGGTCCTAAATATCACACTCAAATGGGGAGAGTCGTCCAAAGGTTTGCCAGGGCTAGGGACGATACCATGATATCGATATCAAGCTCGTGGCCCAATAGGGAAGGGGATAGCTCACAAGGGAGGTCCCAAAGTAATATATATAAGATTAAACCTATGTTGGCGCATAGTTCTTAGGTATAGGGTGATCGAACCTTAGCCTACTTGGTGCTAGAAACTACTCCAAAAAACATGCATGTGTTCTCCATCATTTTTCAACAAAGCTTACCATCGTCAATTGACGAAGCTCAATAATCAAATACATCTGAAATCTGAAATCATGCATATGAAAATCTTTAGCTCAAAACATACCACAAGATGATAGATAATTAGGAGTCTTTTCTACAAAACCATAAAGTATGCTTAATTCGGGAAAATCATAAATCATACTTGAACATTTGGGCATTTCCCAATACCTTAACATGCTTGAAAATACTCAATTCACATTGAAAACATGATTATAAATATGGATAGCTTGAAAACATGCTTTTCATCATAATATCTCATTATAATCATAAATTCATCATAAATCTCATCTTTCATGAACTTTCCATAATTTTGCATTTTGATTTAATAAACTTAGAACATGATTTTTCATTGAAAATAACATAAAATTTGCCTATGAATTATAATTCGATAGTATATACATATTTAAATCATACCCATGTAGAGAATTAGGAAATTCATAC
>JACEIK010005019.1:86050-119796 GCA_018107945.1 Datura stramonium | reverse complement strand
ATGAACCATGAAAGGCGTGATATCACTCATGAAGGCCCCGTAGGACATAGGGGACAGTCACTGAGGAGGTCCCAAACATAACCTACGGTGGCACGTAGTTTTGAGATTCGGGGTGTATCCTAGACCCTGAACCTACTCGATGTTAAGTACTACTCCCAAAACATGCAACGTGCTCATAGATATTCATACATGACGTGAAGGGCTAGTTAAATAGTGAGAATCATATCAAGCTTGAGAATTTATAATACTAGCCATGGAATTAGGCCCGTGAATCGGCCAAAATCATAGTTCATAAATCATAAGCGACATGTGGGCATTGCCCATAATTTCAATCATTCTTGAAATGCTTAAATTTATGGGAACATGATCATGATAAAATGAGTAGTTGAAGACATGCTAAAAATTCAAAAATTCGTACTATGCTTGCGGAATAACCATGACCATGAACTTTGCTCAAAATTCCTCATAATTGGGCATCTATACTTTTAGAGGTTAGATCATGAAATATTGAATAAACAAGTGAAATCATCCAAAATAATTCAAAATTCATAAGTTAGGAATACTACAACAAGCTCATTTCAAATGTTTACAGAATCATGCAATTTGATAAAGACCCATAAACTTTTGGTAACTTCAAACAAAGAATTTGGGAGAAATTAGGTATGGGTAGGGACTAAACTTTTCATGCCCCACCTTGGGAGGCATGACTGGCACCTGGTGCCCTACTAGGACCTGAACTGCTGAGCTGACTGAGCCTAAGCACCTCTGGTATAGGGCTGAATCTAACTCTAGAATCAAGAAAACAACGGGCTATATAACTGCTGTAAATACAACCCCCTGCCGACTAGGCCTGTAGCCCCTATGAAAGTAAGCATCTAACCAGAGACAAACAATCATAGGGAGTTCTATGTGGGCCGACAAGACTACCAATCAACAACTAAACAGGGCCCCACATGACCAACACACATCCTCTAACACACAGGGTAGTAACACAATCTGCAAGCCTCTAGGAGTAATAAGATGGTCGGGACAGGGCCCTGACCTATCCATACTGTACAAACAAAAGGAATAAACCTCTATCACACAAGCCCCGGAAGAAGGGAGCTGACAGTTCTATACGGTTGATTGGAACTACGAAGGACCTGCTCCTCATCTATCTGTACCTGCAGGAAAGTAATGCAGCGCCCCAGAAGAGGGCTTCAGTACTATATGTATCGAATATATAAGGCAATAGATAAGCTGAATAGGACTGGAAGTAAATACAAAGAAGGGACAAAAGATTAACCTGTATGCCTACTGATTCGTAATCTGTATCTAACTGACACCACATGTACGTAAGCTAAGACTGCATACTTACACATTTATACACTACAACTAGCAGACAAGAATTCATACAAGAACCCCACCTGGCCCCTATAAGCCGGGAGGTACAATTAGCACTGAATAAATCGTTCCGGCCCCCATAAGTCCTAGCGAGCACATCTCAATCTATATACCCCTACTCAGGTGTCTACAACTCTACTGGTACTGTAGCCAATTTACCGATCCTCTGGGTCTACAACTGGGCCCGCCTGGACCCTGAACTGTAGTTATGTCTGAGTTCGGAGGACTCCTGATATCTACACCCAGGGCGTAAATGCTCGCAGGGGGTGTGTATCAGGCCAACCACAACATATGAGGATCTGGATCCCTATCTTCATCCATTGTAGACGGCATGTCACTCCGTAGAGCGACGTATCCTCACCACTAGTGGGCGTCGACATAACTATTAACCCTTGGGCGGTCATGGAAGGATTCTAAGGGCAACCCCAACCCAGGTGCTATACTGACACGTCAATCTATCTATATAAAGAGAGCGTATCTAGCCTTCTGGGCCTCATGTTAATGCTACTCGCTTCTGGGATAATCTGTATGGCTGTCTGCAGGCACGCCATGTGCCCGTATTTGATAAGAGGATCCTGATAGTGATCATGATCTCTAATAGTCTGGGCTGAATAGATCGAGGTATGAAGTAGCCTAACAATACTCTGAATGTCCTACTTAGACATCTATAACTCATGAATAACTGTGTGGTTGCGGATAGCTAACTACTTTATTCTTCTAATTAAACAACTATAGGGCTGGGCTTGGTCGGACTTGCTTCTACACGATCGGCACCCTAGTCCTTCATTGGGAGCTTACCGATCTCCTTAACTGGTAGTTAACACTGAACTAGCAAAATACTACTGACTCCTTAGACCTTATCTGAATCCACTCGGATCTATATTACCGTTCTAGGAAATACTCAATCTTATAGGAAATTCTATATAGACTGGCCCTCTCCTGGCACTCTGTACCTGAATACCTTACAAGAACCGGCTAGGGTGCTGGCCCGATCATTGACTACTGATGTGGACCCCTCCTCGGGGTACGCACCGGTTTGTCTAAATCAGACGACTAGGCCGGCTTGCTGGGCATCCTACGTGGTAATTGTTAAGTCGACTAAGACTGACAATCACTGATAAGGCTAAAGGGATGGCGGACGGTCACTCAATACACTGGACAACCCTGGTATATCTAAATCTAGAATATACCTATTATGTCTCTATTTCCGGTTCTAGAACGTGCGATAACATCAATGACCTCTAGGAATGCTTTCCTGCCAATACAGGCACCAACTGGTCGTTAGACCGCCTAACTGCGCCCATACTATTTAACCAATTGATTCAGGCCAATAACTCTTACGAGCTTCTTAAGTCTAGGCCTGGAAACAAACATATAAGTCTACCATCATAATAAACTAAGAACTAAAAGAGTTTCTATAGCGTTCATAACGCGAATCACATTTAACTTGCTCCCTTTTAGAGAGGGGTCCTGCAGTACGATCTGTATACACTTTCGAGCAGCTAACCAGAATTTATGTAACTATAATCCCTATTAGCAGCTAATCGCAATATAGCTGATATTTATATATGTATATCAATAACAGCTAATTACAGCATATTGAATTACAATCTAATGGTAACAAGTATCTGCAGCATCCGAGATCGTTATTTCTATTCGAGAACATAAGTCGTAACACTGTACTAGAAGGATAATTGCCGAGAGTTAAGCCATACATACCTCTTTCGCCATTTTCTGAGTAACTGATGAGTATTAGCTCGTATTCAACTGCCCTTCTCAAATGTAATCATATTAATGGAAGAATAGGGCCAACTTCGTTACTGACTTCGAAGAAAACAATAACTTTATATATATATAGTAACTATATTTCAACCTATCAAAAGATGATTGAAAATTCTCAATTTCTCGGGAGTCTAGAAGGGAGAAATGCTTACTTTATGTTTGTGATCGTATTGACACTAGTTTGAAGCAATTCCACAAACTCTGGCTCAGCGGGACGACGATTTTCCAGACATATTTTACGAAAATAACTCCGCAGCGATGCTCTATATAGCCTTATACTTCACTACCCGGAGTTAATTTAGACTTGGACGGCGTTTAGCGGCGTAATCAGATGATTTTCAATAATTTCCGTTCGTGCTTACCTCTACTGGCCGAGGATATATGAATAATAAAATAACATCAAAGTTTGAGGCCTTTATATACTTGAGGCGGCAGACAAGGCAACATGGCACTCTGTCGGTCGCGCCAATTCTGCTCCATGCCACTTTAGGTAACGCGGAGGGGGTTTCTCTATGCTACTTTTCCCCTCTGGCAACTTGGTTCGGCCTCCTCCTGTGAAATCCTGACTTTGCACTTGTTCGGCCTTTCCCCGAGCCCTTTCCTTA
This sequence comes from Datura stramonium, assembly GCA_018107945.1. Lineage (NCBI taxonomy): Eukaryota > Viridiplantae > Streptophyta > Magnoliopsida > Solanales > Solanaceae > Datura > Datura stramonium. The sequence continues at coordinate 116,026 of JACEIK010005019.1, read as the reverse complement.
TATGTATGGTACTCTAAAACTCTCAACCAACATATGAATAGGCCGACTAAACATTAGAAACTTACGAGTTGTAACAAAACTACCCATTCAAAACCCCACGTACCTGGAATTACTTTCTTCTTAACTCCCTTGAAAAACCCTAAGTGGAAACTTGAGGAATTGAAGAAGAACCCTTGAATCTCCTCCTACTCCCTTCTCTAGTTCTTGCAAATTCCAAATGAGACTTAGGATGAGTTTTTCTTCCTTAAAAGACCCTTTCCCGACATCAAAACGACGTGGTTTAGGGTCCAAAAGTGTAGAGAAGTTGAATTTTTCCTTAATGAAATTTACTTGAAAAACAGATCTGGTCCCGACCACGACTCGTACCACAAAGTCACGACTCGTGGTCACCTCACCACATTTCAATCTTCTGAATCTAGTACGTCTAGTCGTGGTCACCCAAGACTTAGGGTTTGCCTTATTCTTAGTTACCGGACCAAGGAAGTAGTGAATGGGAAAATGGATTAATAACGGAGATTTGAGGCTATCAACCCTCATCAAATAGATTGAACTTGTCCGGGGATAGCTAATCTGATATTAAGGGTAAGGGTTAATTGAACATACACCCGTATACAGACCAGGTTGCGTGGTGATAATAATCTAGATAGGGGACCAACCATTTAGGTAAACCTAACTTACCAATATTGCATGCTAAACACCAGAATAGATCACTAGTGTACAGTTCTTGTGGTTATGAAGTCTTGGGGAACACAATCCTAGTCAAGTAGTTAATTGATTACAAACCAAATTTGACTTAAGCATTTAGTAGTTTTTACTCATATTTCATAGTTTATTTCTTTCCCCCTTAGGAAATAAGTAACTCGATAGTAACAGCTATTCGCATTAACTTAAGTTTTTTCCATATTTCCTGTAGGATCGACCCCAACCTCTAGTTGGGTTCAATATTTGACATCGACCACTTTATATCTCAATTGTGAGGTGTAATTTGGGCAACATCAAATTTTGGCGCCATTGCCGGGAATACGCCTAAGGCTTTTGTTAATTGTGGTTGCTTTACTATTGGTTCTTATTTATTTTTTATTTTTCTTTTGTTGTTTTGTTTTATTAAAAAGTCTTAGGTTTGTACATGCCCGATACTAGGAGCCAAGGAAATCCGCTGGTTCCAATTGATCACGAAATTGAGTAGACGTTAAGAAACCTGAGAAGAATGGCCAACATCCAAGAGTAGGAAACCGTGGACCAAGCCACAGCGAGAATGTTGGCTGAGGAAAAAGCTCGGGCTAGAGATCATGAGTTAGCTAGAGTTTCTGAAGAACAACGTCTAGCTGCAGAAGCATAGCGATCTAGACGACACAGTGGTCCAGAACACCAGAGTCACCAGTATTTTGATGAGGATGATGATGCTGATATTGACAAAGCCGGTGCCACTTGAGTTATAGTCCCTTCTGCTTTGCCTGCTGGGGCAAAGTTTGATATTACCAGTGCAATGATCCAACTGCTCAACATGAAGGGAATATTTACGGGTCATGCATATGATGATGCCCACGCTCACTTGACAAATTTCGTGGGTATATGTAAGGCATACAAACAACCGGGAGTGAGTCAGGACACAATCAAACTGAGGTTATTTCCCTTCTCACTAGGGAGTGAGGCAACAATGTGGTTGGCTGAGCTGCCGAATGATTCCATCACTACCTAGGGGGAACTTAAGTGAGCTTTTCTTGAAATATTCATCACACCTTCCAAAGCGTTACAGTTGAAAGATGAAATATATAACTTAAGACAACTAGATTCAGAGGCACTCCACGAAACCTGACTTGCATTTCAATAAGAAGCTCAAAAGGGTGCCAAATCACAGGATTCCAGATGATACATTGTTGGAGATCTTCTATAGGTCTCTAAATGCAAACACCAAAGCGGTGGCTGACACCATCTTTGGCAGAACCTTTATGAGCCACACTTATGCAAAGGCTGCTAAGCTACTTGACAGGATCACCAAAATCAACCGCACTTGGCACACGAGGGAGTTGGAGATTTCGGTTGGTTCTTACACGGTTGGTAGGTTTTCAAAACAGAGGAGAAAAGATGAGGAGCGTGATCAAGATATTACATAGATAAAGACCACTATGGGGTTTCTTGCTAAGAACTTGATGGGAGTCAGAGCGGAGAAAGTAAATGCTATGGGTTTTCAGGGCAAGGCCTGAGAAATGATAGATGTGAATCTAAGTCTGAGGAAGAAGTCAATTATTTAAATGATCAGAGGGTGGGTTTTCATACCAACACCAAAGGGTCTAACCAAGACTCTTGGCGTCAAGGTCAAGGGAACCAAGGTTGGAACTTTTACAAGGATAATAATTAAAGTAGAGGCCAATACAGAGATAATGGATACCGGAAGAAGTGCGAGGAGTTCAAAAATGATAAAAGCAGTCTGTATGTTCCTCATAGAAATCGTGATCAAGAGTCTAGTGGTTCAAGGGTTGAAGACATGCTGTCCAAAGTACTCAAGCAGATGGAGACAGCAGATGGCCTTTTTAAGGAGCTCCACGCTGATATTTATGGTTTAAATCAAAAGGTGGAGTCACATGCCAGGACTATCAGGCAGATTGAGCAGCAGATGAGTCAGATATCTATTGCAATGAATAGAGGTAGAAAGGCACACTTCCTAGCAACACAGTGAAAAATCCAAAAAAGACAGTCTTGCATGGAGGTCACTATTAGGAGCGGGAAGGCAATAGTTGATCCTCCAAAGCCGGTAGTAATTAAGGAATCAGAAAAGCTCATCTCGATGAATGATGACAGTGTAGAAGATTTCAAAAACCTAACTTTGGTTGGAGATTTAGATGTGGAAACTGCTCCAAGTAATGTAAAGGAGCAAGGAGCTGCCCATGAGATGGAGAAGGAGGCACAAAAAAACTTACATCGATCCCTAGACCTCCTCCTCCTTATCCACAGCGTTTGAAGAAGAAAGTCGAAGATGGGAAGTATCACAAATTTATCTCTATGCTTAAGCAGTTATCGGTGAACAACCCATTAATTGAGGCACTTGAGAAGATGCCAGATTATGCCAAATTCATGAAGGACCTCGTTACTAGAAAAAGGATGGTAAGTTTTAAACCTATTGATAATCTGCACCACTATGGTGCCATAACTACCCGGGTCCTAGCTCAAAAGATGGAAGACCCAGGTGCTTTTACTATACGTTGCACCATTGGGGATATCGATATCATAGTAGTGTCCTTAGCCCTGGCAAGGCTTTGGATGGCTCTTCCCACTTGAGTGTAATAATCGAGACCATATAAGCTCTATCATGGTAATTTCGATTATATGACGAGTCTCCCATTGTTCCTCATGATTTCAGTTATGCATGTTTATCAGTCATGATATTATGTTTTAGCAGGGTTTGGCCCAATGTTCAGTTTTACTTAAGATTATCAGTTTTCAGCTTTGGATCATTCTATTCAGTTATGATATTAAGTTATGTTCAGCTCATGATTTTAGAAAATAGCATGCAAGCCCTATTCTCAGAATCTTATCTTGATATGTTTGATAATGTTCATGATTTATGATTTTACTTACTTAGCGGTTTTAATTACCTTGCATACTCGGTATATTCCACGTACTGACCGCATACTCTATGCTGTATCATTTCATGATGCAGGCTCTGATATCTAGACTGAGTCCGCCGCTCACCAGATTGTCAACATTAGTACTTCGCGATCAGAATTGGTGAGTCCTCATCTTTTGAGGGCCTATTCTATACAAATATGTTCAGTATTTTCAATTTTCAAACTATAGTGAGTTAGTTGGTGTCTTGTCCCATCAACTCGTCAGTACTAAAGGCTTTTCAGACATTGTTTGTATTTAGCTTTAGACATATGTATGTATTCAGATGTTATGTTCTGTTTAGACTTCCGTTGTGTTATTCATGATGATCTTCTATTTTATTTGGATGAGTTAGATGTTATATTCATGCCATGGGTTGTCTTGGAGCCTTTTGGGGTTTCTTGTCTCGTGTCTCGATCCGGGCCTATGTTCAGGTCGTGACATGGAGCCTTAAAATTTTGTTGTTTTTATGCTTTTTGAGGTATTGTTTATATGGTATTACATGCATATATATGTGTTGGGTTGATTGCTAGCTTCGGATTTGGCCATTGAAGGGCGTGGTTGCGATTAGTCGATAGATTTGTGATAATGATCGAGTGGTTAAGTTATTGTAGTTGTTGTTTTTGGCTTTTAAAACTCTATCAGGGGTTGGTTATGTGGTTATGGATGGCTGGTGGGTTGATTGATGTCTTATTGGTGTCTAGGAATGATGATGGCGACGTCCTTTGGTTATAATTTGACTATGCGGCCATAGTGATACTTGGGGTGGCTTGGTTGTGTCCCTTGTTTTTAGTGGTGACTAGAGTGTCGTGTGGCATGCTTTTAATTCTTGGGGATAAACTGGTTAGGCTGGTGACCCTTAGCTCAGTTAGTGGCACGTCGGTGGTTAGCTAGACGTACAATGTTGTGATAATCGATTGGTGGGGTTCAAGATTCCTTTGTGGACTATTTGAGCACGTATTAATATTTTTCTTGATTGTGAATATTGTTATTGTGCATGTGGTGTGTTTGAGGCCTTGGGGCTCATTGATACCCGACAAACGAGAGAATTTTCGGTTAAGGGTTTGAGCCCAAGATGTGAAATGACCTACAGGGTTGAGAATGATTTCCTCTATAGTGTTGAGTTGAGACATGATTTGAGAGTGGGTCGACATGTCTGAGCCTTCATGGGATTGCGTTGGTTCTCCCGAGTGGATGGAGCTTTGCTAACTGTGTGTAGCCGAGAGAAGGTCCTCCAGTGCTTGATTAATGATGTTGATTGACTAGTGTTTATTTTTTATTTGCTCAAAATTATATTATGATTATTGCTTGTATTATCTGTTATCATACAACAGTGGATGCTAGATGTTGGATGGTGTAAGCTGAGGTCGTTGAGAGGTCTACAGGTGATGACAAGTGAGATGTGTCGGGTAGGTGCCGCTTGTTGGTATTTACATGTTTTTGACTTGCTGGGTTTATGGGGGCCAAGTAGGTTCTATTTGTGTTTTTGCTCGTACTCGTCAGGCTTATGGGGGTCAGGTAGGTTCTATGTGTTTACTTATGTTGAGTTTCTACTCTTGTGCTATTCGATATATCTGTTGATCTCTAATCTAAGTCTTGTATTTGTTTCTACCTTTCATACTCGGTACATTATTATAGTGACACACTAATCGCGGCATTGCATTCATGCTTGCAGGTGATGGTGGGCTTTGGTAGATCGGATTCTTGGCCACTAGGTGGAGTTCCAACTTAGTCGGTACGCTCCAGATCTTCTGGAGTTTCCAGATGTTTGAGTTAAGGGTTGCTCAGGGCCCTGTCCCGATCATTTGATTACTGATCTATTCCTAGAGGCTTGTAGAAGTTGTTGTGGTGTTAGTATGTTGTTGAAGGATAGGTGGGCCTGATGATATGGTTGTTTTCCATTTTGTGTCCTTGGAGTTCCATTGTGTATCTATTAGTTATTCTTTGAGCCAACTTCTGTTTTAGTCTATCGCTTACTCTGATTTATATTATGTTATGATGCCCAACCTTATTGATTTTGGGTTGTGTTAGTTAGATTTGTGGCAAGGTGTGCTTGATTAAGTGCGCCATAGGGTGCGAATCATGCCCCTCTAGGTTTTGGGTGTGACACCACTACTAAAAGAAATCATACCTACCCATCCCTTAACCCACATTACAACCAAGAAAAGTCCTTATGATCTTTCTCTCTTTGAAGTAACAAAGTAGTCTAATTATACATGAGGGGCAAGCCTATGATATGGTGCTTGTATATGATACATCATTTGTGAGAGTGAGCGTGTCTTACTTATTACATTCAAGATTTGAATTGATAATTGAGTGAAGGAATATCACTAAATAAGTGAGGGCATAAGATGGTCAAAGTCGGTGTACTATGTCTTGCATGTTTCATATTTAATCATGTTGGCACTATTTTAAAAAGATGAGCATGTTATAGAGGTTATGTTGTTTTGAATGCGAAAACTTCTACATATGTTTGATATGTATTGTATGAATTGATGAATCATGGAATCATATTGTTATACCCTAGGGGCTTAAAGATTGGACCCGAAAGTTGAATGGGAAAATTGTGGAATTGTTGTTCCAGTTGACCCCATGAGTCGTCAAGGGAGTCATGGGCAGGCCCGGAATAGATGAAGGATCGGGGTCCCCACGAGGGAGAGAACGACTCATGGTCAGACACCATGAGTTGTCATGTCACTCGTGGGGTGAGGTTGGACTTAAGTTAGAAGTAGCAACCGGTGTACCTAACGGATGGGACCCCACGAGTTGTGGCCAGTCCCAACGACTCGTGAGGTGAGTCGTGAGAAAGCAGGTGGAATGTTAAGGTAGTGTACTAGAGGGAAGGTGGCCACGAGTCGTGGCCACGGGGGACGAGTCGTTAAGTCATCCGTTAGGAGCCCTAGTGGGTAGGTCATCCAGTGTGCTTGATGAGCAACCTAAAAGATCGTTGGCCCTTGTAACGAGTCGTCAGGTCACCCGTTAGGGTCACCTAGCAGTTATTTTCTGCAAATTAGTAAGGGCTTTCTCGTAATTTCCTAAGTACCTAAGACCTATACTACGTTGTTTAAGGCTCGTTTTAGTAGGTTTTAAGCAGGGTACAACCTATCCTAAGCCATTATTCTCATGCATGAAAGTTTGAAGGATTGAAGAGAAGATTCAAGAAAAAATCTCAAGGTTTCCATTGGAATCTCAGCTTAGGATATTAGAGGGTGTTAGAATTCACCATTCCCAGGTATGTAAGGCTATGAGTGGGTGTTTTCTTCCACACCCATGCCCAATCTCTATCAAAATGTGATAAATTGTCTATAATCAAGTATAGGGTTTTGCTCAATTGCATGGTTCTTCAATCTCTACTCATAGGTATCATTATATTATATTTATATTTATATTTATATTTATGATTTATGAAGCTCTGGGTGGATTCTAAGTTGTTTCCCTTATAACATTTATTTTTCTTGTAATTTGAATCTAAAACGCCCATGGTGAAGAGGTTCATAAAAGAGGTGATTTATGGTAAATGTGTGATGATGAAAAACATGTTTCTAAAACTACCCATGATTTTGATGTTATTTCCTAAATGAATCGATTGGATTCTAGAATGATAGAGCATTGGGTGATGCCCATCTGTTGATTAAAGGAATGATTTCTTCCCGACATAAGCTTACCACACTATTTAAAGTGAAATTTAAAAATTTTTATTATGAATTCTAGCTTGTGGTATGTTGAGTAAATATTTCTACATGCGCCTACCACATGATTTGGAGTAGATGCTCCCACCAATGATTGAGCTTGTGGTATGTTTCGAAATAAAGCTTCTCATATGCATGAATTTATAACTGAGATGTACGACATTATTGAGCTTTATTGTAAGGACAATGTTGAGCTTCATTTTCATATGATGTCTGGTCTATGCATTATTTCATTATTGATCTTTGTCGAAGGACAATGTTGAGCTTTTTTTTATATGATGTGTAGTCTATGCATGATTTCATTAATGAGCTGTCAATAATCAATGTTGAGCTTCTTTCATACGACGTTGAGTCATGCATGATTTTATGTTGACCTTTGTCAATAGACGATTTTGAGCTTCATTATTTATGATGTAGAGCATTGCATGCTTGGGAGAAGAGTCTAGCACCGAGCGGGTTAAGAGTCGATTACCCTATGCCCGTAACTGCCAACATAGCTTGATACTTACATATTATCTGGACCTCCCTTGTGAGTTATCCCCGACCCGATTGGCCCTTCGCCTTGATATCGATATCATGGTATCATCCATCTCCCTAGAAAGGTTATGGACGGTTCACCCACTTGAGTGTGATAGCGTTGGGACCACTAAGCTCTATTGTGGTATGTCGGTTACACGAGTCTCCACCGTCTTCATCGATCGATTTGCATATCCATTTCAAAGATGATTACTACCTATGGCTGTTCTATAAGTAATGCTTGACTCATTGTTTAGTTTAGATATTGATGTTATGTTTCGGCCTTGAGTCGCCTCATGATGTTATAAAGCTATGCATGGTCATGTTATGATAAGATTATGAATTCAGAAAGAATGCATGTATGCCTTTCCTCTCATGTTGAAATCTTATGATATGATATAAAATATTTCAAATGATTTATTCTAATTAGAGGTTTCACTTACCTTGCAAATTCGGTACATTCCACGTATCGACCGTGCATACTTCTACGCGTTGCATCATTTCATGATGCAGACCGCTCTCGTGTTCACCCCATTCGTAGTCGTTGTTTAGAGTTAGTACCTCGCGTATTATCCTCATCTTTCGAGGACTATACCTTAGTTGTTTTGGTTGGTCTCCTTTTCATTTTCATTGTAGAGCTAGTTGGGGGTGTTGTCCCGCGCCCGCGTCTAGATTAGGAGGCTTATTAGACTTAGACGTATTCGCCTTCATATTTATTATGTATTTATGTTAAGTTTGACTTCCGCTGAGTTTATAATTATGTTTTCTTCATCTTTATTCAATGAGTTAGTTGAATTCTTATGCCATGGATCGATTTGGGGCTCCTTGGGGTCCCCCGTCCTCGTGTTTACGATCCGTGTGTACGCTCGGGTCGTGACAATTTTTTATTTTTTTTATTTTTTTTATTTTTTTTAGTTTTTTTAATATTAAAATATTTGTGCATATATAAATAAGGATTGGGGACTACCAATGGCTTAACTATGGGTGGTGATCTTGACCATATTCTTATGCCCATTTGTTATACTTTTGCCCATGTTTTGCCTTATTTAATCTCATTATCCTATGTTTCATTAATTCATGTTTATGTGTGTTTTATGAGCTAATAAGTGTTTTTAGATATTTTGAGCAGGTAATCAAAGAAAGGACTCAAAAATGGCTCAAGGTGTGAAGAAACAAGAGTTCGAGAGAAATTGGCTGGATGAAATAGCTAGTGCACCGCGCCAAACACCCAAATTCGTGAGGAAATCGAGCTCGCTTGGTGTGATGGGTTGTGAGGCATTCCAGGTCCAAAACTTCGCAGAGGAAATTCAAGTCAAAGTATGATTTCTGGGATGGTGCGACATGCCATAAGCTGCCTAGGTCGGAATTTAAAGTTTAAATGTTGTACTTCGCAAGGGCAAAGATGTCTTTTGATACCTTACTTATAAATATAATATCTAGGAAATTTTTTAGGATTCTTTCGCTATTCTAAGATCATTTTATACGCAGCTCTTTTGGGAAGAGACAAAAATTCATTTTCTTCTAGGTTTTCTTCATTACTTATGCTTTTGTTAATTTGAAATGATGTTTGCTTTAGTTTTCCGCTTGAACATGAGTGGCTAAACTCTTGTTCAAGGGTTTTGTCCATACCTAATGGTTATAGTTTGAAACCTTTTATGCTAGATTTTGATTTATCATTCAAGATTATTTATACTTATTTTCATTGCTTATTCAAGAGATTGATCACCTTGCAATTATTATCTATTAGCTCTGGGTTAACTTGAGAGAGGGAACCAAAAGGGTCAAAAGTAAGTATAGAACAAGTTCATTGATCTATGGGCAATGGGATATGAGATTTGTTATGAGGATAGATATACCCTTCAACCCCCGTTCGAATACAAATAGCTACAACCGTTGTTTCATGTTTCTCCTACTACCATAGGGCCATAGGCGAGGATCTCATGAGATAGTTCTGGATGTTCAGGAGAATGACAAGAAATGAGATCATAAGTTGCATCTAGCAATCTTGAGAAGAGTTATTCTGAAGAATTGAGTCCTAAAACTCAATATGAAAGCGACATTGCAAAAACCTTAGATTCTTTCATCATTTGAATTTCAAACAAGAGTAAAAATGATTCTTTTTTATTAGTCTAATATACATTTAAAGTTAGTAGAATAATTTCCAAAACCAATTCCCCATTTTATTCTTGTTTCTTGAATCGTAAAATAATAAACTGTTAACCTTAAGCAATTAATCTCACAAGTCTCCGAGGGATCATTGGGACTTCCCATCCTATATTACTTGACGACCACGTGTGCTTGGGCTACATCAGAAATCAATCAGCCACACCAACATATTCAAGTAGAGTCTCGAATGGTTCAATGGTCTGCCGGCTCCCACTCATCTATCTCAAGGGTGAAAAGTTAAAGCAAGCTTTACTATACCAAGTCCTTCGAATGATTTAACTAAGAGGTGAATAAAGTACCCTCATTTAAGCTAATGGAAAAGGAACTCCATGCAACCGAACCAACTCTTGAATGTGTAGAGTCTAGCATAATCCTCAAACTGAATCTATAGTTTTGACCGATAAGAAATGTGTTGATTTGGTCAACCCGTCTATAATCACTCCATATAGTGTCATACTGCCAACACATATGAGGCAACCCTATGATGAAGTCCGTGCTGATCTCTTCTCAGTTCCAAGTAGGAATGCTAATGTCCCGAAGCACACCCTGGGTCACTCGATGCTCAACCTTAACCTATTGACAATTCGATACATAGCTACAAATTCCTTCTATGTCTTTCTTCATGCCATTCCACCAATAGACTTCCTGTGGATCACGGTACATCTTGGTGGCACCTAGATTGATAGAGTACCGAGAGCCGTGAGACCCACTCAACATCCGCTCCTCAAGTCATCCACATCCAAAACACACAAATGGCCTGGATATCGAGTATACTATCTCCTTGGGAGAAAGACTCTACATTATTATTCCGTGAGCCTCCTTAATTTCACTAAGATAGATCATCATCTTGCCTTACTTCAACTTCTCGTCACCACGAGGATTCTGACCCATTCTAAACAATAACACCACCATCCATCGAATCTTTAAAGTGAACTCCTATATGAGCAATCTTATGGAATCCTTTACCAACTCCTTCCTCCCATTCTTGACATAGGACACACTCTCCATGGACAGCCTACTAAGAGAGTTCGGCCACTACATTGGCTCAAGCCCTAATGATAAAGGACACTCATGTCATAGTCCTTGATATACTCTAGCCATCTCCTTTGGGTTACAAATTCAAGTCCTTTTGAGTAAACGCATACCGAAGGCTTTTGTGGTTCCTGAACACATCCACATGCACCCCATATAAATTATTCCTCCAAATCTTCAAGGCAAACACCACCGCTATCAACTCTAGGTCATGCGGTGGATAATTCTTCTTATGAGTCTTAAGCTATCGAGAGGCATAAGAAATGAACTTACCATGATATATCAACACACAACCCAGGACAACTCTTGAAGCATCACCATACATAATGAATCCATCCGTGCTTTTCGGTAAGGTCAATATCGGGTTTGAAGTGAGTCGAGTCTTTAACTCCTGACAACTCTTCTCACAAGCAGTTAGACTGCAAAAACTTGACCTTCTTTTGGGTCAACTTAGCCAATGGTATTGCAATGGATGAAAATCCATCTACGAATCTCTCATAATAGCCAACTAAACACAAAATGCTCCTAATATCGCAAGTACCGATAGGTTTGGGCCGCGGTTCACCGCCTATCTTTTGAGAACACATGACCCAAGAATTGCTATTGAGTTCATCCAATAATTCACACTCAAGGAATTTAGAAAACAACAAATGATCCATGAGAGTTTGCAACACTATCCTTAAACTCACTAATAGGAGTAGAGACTAACAAGGGCTCCCGAGAGGATTTTGATACTGACGCCAAAAATGATAGCAACTTAATGAGTCACAAAGGATAATATGGCTCCTGGATCTAGCAATGCATAAAAATCAAGATGGTAAGCATGTAACATACCCGTAACTACAAATACCGAGAGTATAAAGAGATGTATCTATGAAGACAATAACGGTCAATATCAAAATACCGTTCAACACTTCTCAATTCATCAAATCCATGAAAGATTTGGGGTTATTCAGCCCAAAAGATATAAATACAAAATTATAATAACCATACCTAGTCTTGAAAGTTGTCTTTGGAATTTCACTCTCCTAACCCGAGCCGGTGATAGTCGGATTCGAGGTCTATCTTTGAAAAGCACTTACCACCTTGAAGTTGGTCAAACAAGTCATCAATCCTATGGAGGGGATACTTATTCTTGATTGTGACCTTGTTCAACTGCCGATAATCAATGCACATCCTAAGGGAACTATCCTTCTTCCAAACAAAGAGAGTTGGAGCACCCTATGGGGACTTACTAGGCCTGAAAAACCCTATCTAAGATCTTTCAACTGCTCTTCAACTCCTTAGCTAAGATGGAGCCATTCTGTATGAGGAATGAATATGTGGCTGCATACTAGGGAGAAGGTCAATATGAAACTCAATCTCCCGGCCGTAAGGGAATCCTAGTTGATCGTCCGGGAACACCTGATACTTCACATACCACCGGAACCGATTGAAGAGTTAGTCTCTGATGTAGAATCCTTGACTCGAGCTGATGGTACGCACAACCCTTGGAGATCTCCCTAACCTTAAGATAGGAAAAAAGAAACCTATATGCATAATTTAACTACCCTTCCACTCTAAGACTTGTTCACCCGAAATCAAAACTCTACCATGCAAGTTCTACAAGGATCATGATAACGAGCATGCAACCAATCCATACCCAAAGATAACATCAAAATTAGTCATATCTAACTCCACTAAGCTAGTCATGGACTTATTGAAGAATCGCATAGGGGACTTTTGTATACCCATTGAGCTAAAACTAATTCATGACGTATAGGGAAAGAGAATGGTTCTGACAGATTTCGGAACCGACACCAAAACATATAGCAACATAAGTATTCACGAAGGATAATGTGTGGCCCGTAGGTCTAACTAAGCATAAAATCAAGATGGAAGACTCATTAAATACCGTGTCCACACGGGTGAGCACTCCGCTTCCCGAGGTGAAAGTGCATAGAACCTATTCCGCGTTGTCCGCGCCAGGCCTAGAAGAGGCGCCATGCTAAGATGGGCGAGATGTTGGAGCTTTCAAGTGGTGGCTAGGCATGACCTATACTACCACCCTATTCATTAAAGGATAACTCTACACATGTTCTTGGGCTTCCCATACCCGAAGCAAATATCTCGAAAGCAAGGGGCACTCTATTGGGTGGTTCTTACAATATTTCCTATGTTAGGAAAGCACTCCCTCGTCGTGCTCCTTGACCCTGTGAGCCCACGATGCTCAACTCCTCTAATCACCTCGAGGTTTGGACGAACACCGAAGCCGATGATGAAGGTGGGGCCGACAACCCTAATAGGCTGGAGAGAAATTTCCACCACTAGATCTCTACCGGCAATGCCCATAGCTCCCCTCCGTCCCGGCCCTCTTGGCTTCTCGTGTCCCTTTCCTTTATCTCGTCTACCTCTATCTCGATTTGCATATATCATTTGTAGAGAGATATCTATGTCACTAATGCCCTTCTTAACAAATGAATTTTCAACCCCGTTCACGAACATTCTTATACGAGCCATCATATTAGCAACCACCTCCTAGCATACTTGGATAACTAGGTAAACTTCGGTGGCTTACCTCTAAACAATCATGTCATTTTGCTTCTGTTGACGAACTCTATTGCCTTTTCTTTCCCCAACTCTTTGGGTGAAGAATTTGTCCAAGAAATCAGAATAAACTCATCCCAACCAACAAATGGATCCGCACCAACTTCCCTACTCTTCTTCCACTATTAGAACCATACATGGGCAACCCCTTTCGCTTTCGATAGGAGGCAAGTCGTCACTTTGCTCTCCCGAAATACCCATACCCCGGGGTGATCTTCCTGACCTCAATAAACTCTTGTGGGTTCTCGTCCACCTTTAACCCACATGAAACTTAGGTGGGTTTATCTCGATGAAGTCTTGTGCCAACCGTTGTTGCATTTACATTTTTGGTCCACATAAGCTACAACCTCGTTGGTCGACTGGCCGCTATAACCAAGTAATATTTGAAATACATCCCTAAACTCATCATGAGTCACCGTTAATACAAAGGATCGGCCGGAGCTAATGGTGCTGGTTGGATGCCCATCTCCATCGCCATTCTCATGGACATCGTCGTTGCCATTTCTTCTTCCGCCGACCTCGCTTGGGAGACATATTCTTACAAATGCGTATAATCCGAGTTTGAGGAATAGAGAGAGGTGTACTTTCTGCACTCCATAGATCATGAAAGAAGGAAAATTTCCTAAAAAGTCTCATAGCCTCTTCCCCATAAGTTTGGTTCACTTCATACCCATGGAAAATACTACTTAACATGGATTTCAGAAACCCTACGACACACTTAAACCTAATGCTCGCACCATATTTTTCATGACCCAAGCATGGACCTGATCAAGACACAGACCTAGAACCATGAAGGATTCCAAGCTAACCAACGGGCACATACATAGCATAAAAGATAACATATTTAAAGTGGAAATAAACTTGAACGCAACATAAGTGGAAGCTACATATCATAAAAACCTAAGAATAGAACGAGTCAACAATGCTGAACTATCCTTAAATAGTTGTATGAAAAGTCTCTATCTATACGATGAGTTGATGGGACAACACCGCTAACTAGCATGCTAAGTCTGAAACTAAAGATATAATAAAAGGAGACATGACCCAAAACTGTTTGGGCCCTCGAATCATGAGGACTCACTCGTAACCGGGATGGCACTGACCGGGCGAGTGAGCAACATCATGATGAGCATTACCACCCAAACCTATGTAATGAGATGATATAGCATAGAGTATTCAGTCAATACTTAATGTACCGAGTATGTACGTAAAGTAAAACATGCTCGTAAAAAACGCTGAACCATAGTTGAGAGTAAAGGCTAAAAGGAACATGAGACCAGGTGGCACATGTCAAATCATAATCGAACAATAGTCATAAACATGAGTTTATCCAATGACGCCGAGAATGTAATGACTCAAGGTTTGAAAAAGGAAATCATGTAATGTACCATACTTGAAATCATAACTAAAACTCATAACCGTAAAATGGGTCAAATACGATATAAAACATAGTATCATAAGTCATGAACATGAGTAACTTCAAACACGACGAACTTGAGACTCTTCTTCATAACCAACACCATCATGAGAGAGTTTACATGATGCCCCAACTATCTTGCTTAAGTGGGAGAGTTGTCCCAAGCTTGCCAAGGTAAGAAATGATTAAGACGGGATATCTCTTATTAATCCCCGTAGGGTTTGAACATAAATATATGCCTTCGATGGAACGTATTTATGAAGCTTGGGGTTTTCTTGAACCCCTAGCCTACTTGGTGTTATACACTACTCTTAAAAACATGCACATAACTCAAAAGAAAAATCATGAAAACATACTTGATCTAACATAGGCTTGTCTAAACCATGAAATCATTATCATACTTGACATCATGAAATACTCATGAGAATAATGCCATTGGATTAGCCATCAAAAGTAACTTGAGTGTCATGAAAATCAAACATACTTGAATTGTTAGTCATAATTGAAATCATAGGCTCATAATCTTGAAATTCATAAAATCATGTGTAATTGGAAAATCACCATAAAACCGAAAGTATAGATCCATGAGAGATTATAGTATAGCAAGTAACATAATCATAAATCATGAATTTAATCATAAGAGACTTGTATTGGTAAGAGATCATAATAGATTTCATGAGAATTGGGTCTAACCCTAGAATTTCAACATATCATGCTTGGAGACTTGAAATCATAAGATAGGGATGAAATTGGGCATGAAGGTGGAAGAATTTCCCCATTCATAAATCCTACATACCTAGGCTTGATGAATCCTACCTTGACTTGAATACCTAAGAGAGAATAAAGTACTTGATAAAGAACCCTAATCTTGGCTCGAGAGAATTTGATCTTCTAATGAGGTATTAGGAGTAGAATGAGGATTTAGGCTAAATAAAACCCCTTAATACTCCCCCTTGTGGAAACCCAAAATGACCTTATTTAGGAGTTAAATGCTTATAAAGTTATGAAAATACCCTGAGACTTTACATTTAAAATTGTCCCGCCTAGTGCTATGACTCATCCCATGTCTTGTACCACATTACCATGACTACTAAGTCTCGTGGTTTCAGGTCCCACCTTTGTTTATTTTCTAAACTTCCTTCCACAGGCACCTACCACGATCAATACCACCCTACCACGGGCTGTACCAAGGCTCGTGGTTCCTCACCTCATCTCAAATCACTACTTAAATTGCTCCTACAACCCTCTCGGGAATTAATTTGTACCATCAAAGCAATGAAATGCACTCACTGGCCAGTATTCACCTCGCCAAGGGCCCGACAAGCATTGAACCTCTCACTACTAGTCGCAGTATGAGTCATACTGCGCCTACGACTTGTACGAGACTCCGTCCCGAGGAAATTTTTTATTTCTCTTTGACTAACTTCCAACCCTCAAGTCTGGGGTCTTTGGAACTTTTGTGGTTTTTACATGACCTGCCCAATCCTAAATGCTACAAAGAAGAAGATGACATAATTTGTCTTTTTGACAATGAGGTTGATAAGTCAAATGAATAGATAGGGAGTTCTTTGATTTTTACCTTTTTATTATTTTGTTTTGAACACTAAAGACCATGCAAATTTACATGTAAAAAATTAGCTTTATTGATTGCTAGTATGTCGATCATGGTGGGAGATACTTTTTAGGAATAATATATGATGGTATCTAATATAAGTAGTAGTAACATGTTGTGCTAGTAATAACACATTCCTTGATTTTTATTTTTGGCTCTTTTACAAGGGAATCTTTGAAACCTATGTAAGTAGATTCTTATTTTTAGTCATAGATAGAGACTTGTTCCACCGATGAATGAATGATGACGGTCTTGTGGTAAAATAAGTTGCTAGGAGTATGATATTAGTACGGTAACCTTGGTTGCCTTTCAAATGCTAGGCACTCAACCTACCTCACCGTAGAAAATATTAGCAACTTTCGTAATGTTGTGCATAAAAATATAATCTAATTCTAATTAAGACACGTCATCTCTTCCACTTGACTCTAGATTTAAAAGAGCTTTAAAATGAATTACATTTAATTTGATTGTACTATCATTAGAGGGTTAATGGAAAACTATTTTGAGTCATTTACGTGCGATGTATGGCAAGCTTTAGTATCATTCCATGCATTATATAGATATCTAAAACTTGTCGAGTGTGTCTCTTACGATAAGAGTTTAAAGTACTTCGACACTTAACACTAATAAAATAGCATGGACTTAGATATGTTTATATAGATATGAGGCATTTTTACTTTGTTTTCGTGAAAATAGGTGTTGAGCAAAATAGCTGGAGTACAAATCTTTGCAACGGGTCGCACTCGATTGTATTATCATATTGAGAATCGTGGAAAAGCTCGTGTAAGGATCAAACAATGCAAAGGCAAAGTATAACTCGCTATGAAGTCGTACCAAGATGACACGAGGCCAGACTGGAGTCGCCGTTGGAAACTTTAGAGAAAATTAAAACAAGAAGTATCCTTGTACGGGTGGGAAACCCACGCGATCATGGCATCTACCTCGCAAACCATAATAGAGTCATATACATTAGTGATTCTTAAAGACTTGGTAGAACCCAAGATGCAACAAGAAATTATGAGTAGTAGGAGCAAGGTATGAGGCGTACCACACCACTCGTAGAAAACTTTAAGATGTCTAAGTTCTCGAGCCAAGCCACTTGATGGATTATATGACTCAGGATCATGGTACCTAATCATATCAGTTGCAAAAAGTTAGTCAATTCTCAAGAAACCAAGGAACGATGAGAACAAGGTAACGCCCGCATAACTCGTTACGGTCGTATGAACAATCGTAGGGACGAGTCGTCATCTTCGCATATGAAAATTTCCCTATTAGCTTAGGGAAAGGTTTCTAATTTCTGTATAAATATCTTTTTATGTTTATTTTTAGTGGTAAAAACAATTAGTAGACGCGTGATTACATTGAGAGAAGGTTTTTAAGTTAATTGCTTGTGAATTATTATCATGTTTTTGAGAGCAATTCTTGATATTAACACTTTGGTTTTCAATTGTTGTTTATTTTGTTCATCCATATTCGTAGCAGGTTTTCTTTCCAATTATTGCTGTAAGTATTAAATGGTGTTTGTCTATGAATACTAATTACAATCTTACAATTTTGATAGGCTTAAACCTCCATAATTAGGGTTGTGGGAACCATGGTGGATTAACGACCTGTTACACAGTGATTTGAAGCAATGCTAAACACTTGTATTGTATTCTCTTCATTCTAAACGTTTAACGATGCACAACGTTAGGACTTGGGCTCAATTCTTGACTTGCTTGAACCTAGAGAAGAGAGATTATGAAAAGAGAATTACAATAAAGCCTTAATTTATGATCATTTTATGACTTGAGATGCGGCTCGAAAGTTAATTTGGAACATATTGATAATGGCTAGTTTTGAATTGCTCATGAGATCTAACCCTGTGATTGAGCATAGTCATCCAATAGGCATGAACCGGGCCTCTGATGAACCCTAGTTATCAGCCTCTCTCTTCACAAGTAAGCATTGGGATTGATCATCATGTAAGTATACCCAAAGCAGTTATGACCCCATGGGGAACACTTACCCTAGTTATTTGCAAATCTTGAAATCAACCATAATTGCAATCTTGTTTTATTATTGTATTTCTTAAACCCCAAATTTTGAGATAACTCACTAACAAGTTTAAGTACCAAGATTAGTATAAATTCTTCTTACCTTATTCCGTGGCTTCAACCCAACCTCTTTGTTGGGTTCTTTATTGACAATGTCCACTTCATATTTTGCCAGGAAGTGTGAGTTTGAGCTATATCAAAAGTTACACCGCTGCCGGGAGTACAACTATTGATTAATTAAGCTTGTATTTAACTTTGGTTGTTATTTTCCTCATGCTTATGTTTTCTTTGTTTTCTTCCATGATTCATTCAAAGCACCAAGGAAGCTACCTTTGCAACCACCAGATGGAAAACAAGAGTCCGCTAGTGCCCATGGGAGAAATGATTAATATTGACACACTATCAATGCCTTGAAGAATTATGAGGGAGATGGAGTAATCGATACACCTGAGCTAGTAAATGCTTTACAAAGAATGGGTTCATATAACTCGGCACTTCAAAGAAGTTCCAAGAATCCATTGGTGGAGGAACCGCCATTTCTATAGCTCACATTACCTCCTCACCCCCAAGTATGCATTCTTGACATGAAGATACTACCGCACTATTGTAGCCGACTTGACAGACCGGGTAAGTAGGAAGCTTTGGTCACGTATTGAAATGACAAAAAGGCAATTGATGGACCATAGTTGGATATCATCGTAATCCTCCTGCATATGCACTCACAAAGTCCAGCTCAAGCCAAATTGCATAACAAACTTTAAGCATCGGGCCGACGCTTGAACCTACCAATGTAAGACATAAAGTAGAAAAAAAGGAGATTATCAAGTGGTTAGATGCTGGTGTAGTTTACCCCGTAGTGGATAGCAAGTGGGTAAGTTAAGTACAGTGTATGCCAAATAAAGGTGGGATCATAGTGGTACCCAATGAGAAGAATGAGCTGATACCAACATGACTTGTCATAGGATGTCGTGTGTGCATGGAATATAGAAATTGGACCCAGAAAGACCACTTTTCGATGCCATTCATGGATTAGATGCTTGACAGGTTGACAGGTTGGAAGGTAGAGGCTTGTACTATTTTCTTAATGGTTATTTGGGGTACAATCAGATCACTATAACCCTAGAAGATAAAGAGAAGACCGCCTTAACTTGCCCATATGGAATATTTTCTTTTAGGAGAATGCCTTTTGGATTGTGCAACGCACCAGCCATATTCCAGCATTGTATGATGTTGATATTCTTGGATATGGTGGGGATACCATTGAGGTATTCATGGACAACTTCTCAGTTTGGGTGACTTATTTGAATTTTGCCTCAAGCATTTGGGCAAGTTGAACAGATGCGAAGAAACTAATTTGGTACTAAATTGGGAAAAGTGGCACTTCATGGTCAAGGAAGGAATAGTGATGGGTCAAAAAATCTCTGGAAAAGGGATAAAGGTGGACAAGGAGAAAATTGAAGTTATAGAAGGATTGCCACCGCCTATTTCAGTAAAAAGGGTTAGAAGCTTTTTAGGGCATGCAGGATTCTATAGAAGGTTCATGAAGGACTTTTCAAAGATTGCACAACCATTATGCAAATTGCTTGAGAAGGAGGTGAAGTGTGTATTTGATGAGGCATGTCTGAAGGCCTTTGAGTGTCTGGAAGAGAAACTCACCACTGCTCCATTTATTATAGCTCCAGATTGATCTCTTCCATATAAGGCAATGTGTGATGCTAGTGGTGTTTCCCTCGGTGTTGTCTTGGGCCAATGGAGAGCAAATATTATTCATCCTATCTATTATGCTAATAAAAGACTCAACATGGCCTAAAAGAACTACACTGTCACTGAATAGGAGCTGCTGGGATTGGTCTTTGCATTTGAGAAGTTTCGAGCAAACTTGCTTGAAACTAAGGTGATCTTCCATACAGAACATGTTTCTTTGAGGTACCTTATGTCTAAAAAGGATGCTAAATCCAGGTTGATCAGATGCGTGTTGTTACTCTAAGAATTTGAGTTTGAGGTGAAAGACCCAAAAGGAACTGAAAATTAGGTAGCTGATTACCGGTGTAGAATGGAATTCGAACATAGAGCAAGAGAGGAGATTGATATCGATGATGCCTTCCCAAAAGATTAGGTACTAGTTGCATCACAAGACTTGATTCCCTGGTTTGCTGACTTTACAAATTATTTGGTCAACAACATGATCCCAACAGATATGACTCCCCAGCAGGGGAAGAAGTTCTTATTTGATGCTCGAAGGTACTATTGGGATAAACCATACTTATTTCGCATTTTTGTAGATGAGATTATTCGGAGATGTGTGCCAGAGATAGAAATGTTGAGCATTCTAGAGGCTTGTCACTCATCCCTAGTTGGGCATCATCATAGTGGTATCCGAACTGAACACAAAATCTTGTAATGTGGGTATTACTGGCCCTCTATTCACCAAGATGCCTATGATTATGCCAAGACATGTGATCAGTGCCAATGATAGGGTGGCATTACTCGCAAGCATGAGTTACCATTGATCCCATCCTTGAAGTTGAGTTATTCGATGTATGGGGTATTGACTTCATGGCCCATTTTCTAGCTCATATGGGATGAAATACATCTTGGTTGTGGTGGATTATGTCTCCAAATGGGTAGAGTCTATTGCACTACCTAACAATAAAGACAAAAGTGTCACAACATTTTTGCGGAAGCACATATTCGCTAGGTTGGTTACTCCCAGAGCAATCATCAGTTATAGTGGATCACAATTTAGTAATTGCCTCTTTAGAACCCTGCTGGAGAAATATGGTGTCAAGCATTAGATGGAAACACCTTACCATCCTCAGTCAAGTTGGCGGGGGAAAGTTTCAAACAGGGAGATAAATACTATTCTGGCCAAAATGGTGAATACCAACCAGACAGATTGGTCTAGGAAGCTCGATGATATGCTGTGGGCATATCAAACATCTTATAAGACCCCAATTGGTTCACCTCTATATCAGCTCATCTATGGAAAGTCGTGTCATCTGCCAGTTGAATTAGAGCATAAGGCATTATGGGCTCTGAAAAAGCTAAACTTAAATTGGAATGAAGCAGCCAAATTTACACTTGAACAACTCAATGAGTTAGATGAATTCCGACTTCGAGCTTATGAGAGTGCGGCTATTTATAAAGAAAGAAAGAAGATCTATCATGATAAGAAGATTGCAAAAAGGGAGTTCAATACTGGTGATTTGGTCCTACTATTCAACTTAAGGCAATGTTTGCAACCTAAAAAATTGAAATCTAGGTGGATGAGACCATATAGAGTGGTGAATGTGTCCCCATATAGTGCCGTGAAGCTTGAGAATAAAAATAGAAAAAGGTTCAAGGTGAACGGGAAAAGGATAAAGATATATCTGGGAGACACCGAGGAATTGAAGCAGTGTACCTGATGATGCCTGAAGAATCATGAGTGTTACGTCGTTCCGCAACTCTAAATCAGACGTTGCATGGGAGGAAACCCATTAAAGGTAAAGTCTGAGTAGCCACAGGTATGTTCTCTTCCTTCTGTTTAATATTCTATGCTTCGAGGACGAAGCATGCTTTTCAAAAGTGGAGGGGGTGCCAAAGATTTCATCATTTGAAGCATAGAAATGTTAGAGAAAAGAAGAGAACTATGTTATGAACTTGTCTCTCCTTCAAATCTGCGTTACAACCTTACTATGATAAAAAAAACATGAGGTATGATTGCTAACAAATGATCTAGATTTTCTGTTTATATGTAAACTCTCAAATGATGATTTTTCTAATTATCTTTAAAAATCATCAAAATCCATTCAGATCGGGGCCTGGCACACCGCTCCCTCTATAGCCCTAGGTTAAATTTCTTCTGAAGTTTGGCTCCGAGCGCCCCACAAAGAGCAATGCACCATTGAGTTAGTCAAATTTCTAAACCTCTGGATCCTTCGGGTGCCCACGTTACTGAAATCACTAGAGTGTTAGTCAAATTTATGAGCATTTGAATCTATCTGGTGGGCCACTCCATTCAAAGCACCAGATTGTTGGAAAAATATTTTATGTCTGGGATGCTTCTGGCATGCCACGCCTTTCATCAATTTTCAATGTCTGGGATTCTTCTACATGCCACACCTCTCATCTCGCCAAGGTGTTGATCAAATTCTCCTCTGAAGTTCGAGACCTGGCGTGCCATGCCACCCATACCAACTTTTGTGTAGAGTTCTCTGAAATTTAGGTGTTGGCGTGCGACGCCATCCATAGCACTAGCCCAACTTTCACGAACTTTTCTTCCTTCAAACCTTTGGTCATTTTTGGGTCCTTTTTCCTTGGATTCCTGCTAAAAACAACTAAAAACATTTGTTAGCTCAAATGACACATGAACATATGAATTCATGTATTTCATAAGTATTATGAACTCATAACATGGGTAAAAAATGGAAAATGGGAATAAGAATATGCCCAACATCACAACCCCACACTTAAGCTATTGTTCATCCTTGAACAATCCTCAATTCTATGCACAAACTCATATTTTCTCAACATTTGTCACCTCCATTAATTCAACCTCAACCAACTAGCATAGAGCACACGATTAAATGGTTCATCAACTTATAGAAATTCACATCAAGCACATGTAGAGTTTTCACATTCAAGACTACACAACATCTTTAACCGACTCATTTTTTTTCAAAATAGGGCCAGCATGATTAAATACGAAATATGCCACATATAGTACAACGATTTAAACATCTTATACCCCTCACTTTTAGTGATGTTCCTCTCTAAAATTATCAATGCAAGGTATGGGACATAATAAGTATGGCACACTCACACTCAGAAATGATGTATCATACACATGCAACATACCGTAAGCTTGACCTTTGTGTACACTTAGACTACTTAGTTATTTTATGAGATTAAGATCATAAGGACTTTTCTTGGTTGTAATGTCGGCTAAGGGATGGGTAGGAATGATCTTTCTTTGATAGTGAATACCAATCCTAAGCATTCTAAAGACATTTTTCATCTTTCTTGTCCACCACATTCTCCTTTATTGCTCACCCATTATTTCACTCACCTTTCTTCTTCTTTTTTTCATGCCCCTTTTTTCACTACTTGACTCTATTTTCTGCTTGTAACTCAATACGAATATTTACTATTAAAACTCTTTCTTCAATTTTCCTAGCAGCAAGTAAACAACATATTTGTGGGCACCCCTTCTTCTTACTTTCTCTTCTTACTAGCCACACAATTTTCTTTCTTTCCTGTCCCCTATCATTCACACAGTATTGGACCTTCACTTTTTGTAATACCCCGGGAGTGCCTAAGACTAGACCTAGGATTTTAAAAATGGAGGTTGGCAGAAATCTAGAAAAAAAATCATCACATAATGGGTCATGTAATAGATCATTGGTTCCACCAATGATCCGTGGGAAGTGTCTGTTGTGAGGTGCAGCAGGGTCGAAGTTGGGTGTAACGTTTCAAGGAACGATACGTGGCTTGATGTCACGAGTCTTTATTTGTGGTCATGGTGAGATTGATTCTTAGTCTAGGAGGAGGTAACGGGTTGTGGGACGACTAGTGGTGAGCAACAACGGATCGTGGTGAGAAACAGTGGGAAAAAATAGGAAAATCACCAATAGAGGTGATTGATGGAAACCACGACTCGTTGGAAGGAGACACGAGTTGTGGTGTGGCTTGTGGGAAAGCCCAGGTGTAGGTCGTCAGGGGGAAACAACGGAGGATACAACAGACCGCTATCTGATGTAACGACTCATCCTGTTGAGCCATGGTTTTTGAATCCAAGAAGTTAAGATGTGGAAGTGGAAGTAACAGACGGATACCATGAGTCGTTGTATCCTTGTACGACCCGTAGGATCGCCCGTGGTCACTGGCAGTGCTAAATTTTCAAGAAATTTATTAAGGGTATTTTCATCATTCCTAAGTCCTAGGGTCCTGATATACATCGTTTAAGGCTCGAAATGCAGTGTTTTAGGAGGGGAAAATCTATCCTAGGCTCATTCACATCCATGCATGCATATTGAAGGGGTTTAGAAGGTGGTCAAGTTAGAGTTCTTCAAGTTTTCCTTTAATCTTCCATTGGGCTTTCAAGGATTGGTCAAATTAGATCTTCCCCGAGTATGTAGGGTTATGAATGGGTGATTTCATTCACACCCATGCCTAATCTCCCTTTAAATCATAGAAATTCCTATGTTGATTCTATGGGGTTTTTAACCCAATGCATGAAATTCCTAATTCTCTACATGGGTATGATCTAAAAGAGTTTTTATTATTGAATTATGAATTACAGACAAGTTTTATGTTGTTTCCCACTAAAACCATGTTTCAAGCTTTTTAAACTTAAATGCCCAATTTAGGAGAAACTTATGAAAGTTTAGATTTATGACGAATGTTCATGTATGATGAGGTATTAATGATGAAAACATGTTTTCAAGTTACCCATGTTTATAATGTTATTCAAGTGAATTGAGTATTTTCAAGCATATAAAAGTATTGGGAAACGCCCATATATTCAAGTACGATTTATGATTTATGATATGGATTTCATGATTGATCGATTTATGACGTTGGCCAATTTACGTGCACTTGATTCATGGCTAAACATATAAGAAAATGGGGATCAATGATGTTAAATGTTTATTTGGCCATGAATATCATGAAAGATGTTTATGATTTACATATGAGCCTAATGTGCATGGTTTTGGGAGCAGTGTCTAGCACCGAGTAGCCCGGCGTTCAATGGACTACGCCAGTGTCTTGTAACTACGTGCCACCGTAGGTTCATATTGATACATTACAATGTTAATGGATCTCATCTTTCATGAAATCACATACTACACGTCCCTTGCCTGACATGCCGGGACGACTCTGCCCCCTTGAGTGAGATAGTTGGGGCATCATGTAAGGCTCTACCATGAAGGTGTTGGTTATGAAGAGTCATCCCATTATTATGCATGTTTTATGCATTGTTATGTTTATGTTACTTTGTCTCAAGTTATGATTTGTAAAGTTTTCTCTTATGACTATGATGAGGAATGGAATACGAATGTATTGAAAACCTTAAGCCTTATGTTATATTGCGATATTTACGTTATGAGCATGTTGTCCTACTCTTATGAACTTTTATGTATTTTAAATGTCCGTTTTACTTATATTGCATACTCGGTACATTCCACGTACTGACCACATACTCTATGTTGTATCGTTTCATGATAAAGGTTCCAATCTTCAGACCCAACACCATCATTAGATCGTCCAAAGTTAGCATCCAGCTCATTGGTGAGTCCTCATCTCCTGAGGACCCATTGATATCAATTATCCTTTATGTTCAGTTTTCCAAACTTGTCGAGTTAGTTAGGGTGTTGTCCTATCAACCCATTAGATATGTTAGAGGCTTTCAAACTATATATAGTATTCAGCTGTCATGTATGAAGTGCGTTTCACTTTCCATGTTATGTGGTGATTATGCTTCCGTTATGTTAGCATGTTGAGTATTACTCTTTATTGGATTGAAATAGATGTGTGATCATGCTATGGGTTGACTTGGAGTCTTTCGGTGCTCCTTGTCCCGTGTTGCGGTCCGGGTCTATGTTCAGGTCGTGACAAACATGGTATCAGAGCCATAGGTTTAAAGTGTCCCAGGGTGTCTAAAAGCCTCATTAAGTAGAGTCTTTTTCATGGGTGTGAAGCACACACACTTATGAAGAAGAGGCTACGAGACGTTAAGGAAATGTTCCCCTCTTTAATTATCTATATCGTGCGATGAAATGCCTCTCTATCCTTCTAACTCATGCTATTTGCGATTGCAGAATCATGGCTCCCCATAGAGTTAACAGTAGGAGGAATGGAAATGGAGACGGCCATAAGGATGGAAATGGAGACGAGCACCAACAAGCCCTACCAGTCCAGGAGCCGATTGCCCATGTTTAATTTTGGGCAGCTATTCAGATACTAGCACTGTCCTTGATTGCTCAGGTCAACCAGTAGGCAATGGTGTATATTCTTCAAAATGGGAATGCGGCGATAGCACGGGTCAGATATTTCTTGAGGATGACCCGCCATAGTTTCTTGGTTCCAAGGTGGACGAGGATCTACATGAGTTTATTTACAAGATTGCGAAGATCACCCAGGTCATGGGGGTTAATGGAGTTTAGTGTTTTGAGTTGGCCTCATATCAATTGAAAGGGGTCACACATCTAGTTTGTAAAGTGGTAAGATAGTAGGGCCTCCGGAGTAGGCCATGTCACTTGGGAGGAGTTCCATGTTGCTTTCTTAGATCGGTTCTTCCCTCATGAGATGAGTGAGTTGAAGGCAACCGAGTTCGTGGATCTTAAGAAGGGGAAGATGATGGTACAGGAGTATGCCCTTGAGTTCACTCGCTTATCAAAGTACGCCCCACAGTTAGTGGTGTTACACACCATAAAATGTTATCGATTAGTAGGCATACGCGTGGATTCGTAGCATATAGAGGGATCCTAGAGCGTGTAGGATAAGCCTCGGAAGTAGGGTTGGGAAAGGAAAGGCCGTAAGGGCCAGTGCAACGCGCCAGCACACCGGTGCTCTGGGCAGTGCGGCGTACCAAGCATACTGCCTCCCTAAAAGGCGCGACACACTAGGTGCACTGGCGCGACGGCCGGCGTGAGGTACCCCCATCCCACCGCCCAGATATATATATATGCACTCCTTTGGTTCATTTTTGAAACATTTATCATATACTCCCTCGGCAAAACATAAATGAAATCGCAAGTTTCAATATATTTTTGTCCGATTATGCTACCAAATGCCGTCCAATCTTAATTTAACTTCGGGTAACGAGTTCTAGGCCTACGCGAACCATTACTACAGAGTTATTTCTCCAAAATTCATCCGGCAAAATGGAACTTCGTCGAGTAAAATTCGTCAGGATTACTCCAAATTGATTCCTTAATGGCCACAGGCATAGGTAAGCACTTCTCCCTTTTGAACTCTTGGGAAATTATAGGTTTTCGGCTGAGTTACACAGAGTTGAATTATAGTTGTTATTGTTAATGATAATTATCGCTATTTATCAAGTTTGGTATTAAAATTAGTCCGACTCTCTCAGCATAAAGGTTATAGTTGGAAAGAATTGTCGTTTGCAGTGAAACCTTGCCAGTTGAATCAGAAGTCGACACTCAAGGTATGTAAGGCTATCCTTTTCGGCGAGTTACATTCGTCGTAAAGATAGTACGACTTGTATGACTATATTAATTAAGAATAAACATATTGGGGTCGGCTGTTACAAATTGAATTGGGACGACAGTGATAATGTAGTATCCCTCGTTAGAGATAACCCTAGTCAGCGTGGTGGTCGTATATGATATTTGGGGTTTGGATGTTACTGCCTATAGGGTTATATTGGCAGGATTAATATGATGTCTTAATGAGCCAGAGTTAGGCCGTGAGGGCCGTATTTAGTTTTTAGAGCTTCCATTATGACCCATAGTCGAGCCAAGGTTCGGGGTCCAGCTACAACAGTTATATTACAGCCCATAGTCGAGCCAAGGCTCGGGGCTTAGTTACAACAGTTACAAAATGATCCATAGTCGAGCTAAGGCTCGGGATTTTGTTACAGAAGTCTCATTATGACCATAGTCGGGCCAAGCCTCGGGGTCCAGCTATTAGAAGTTACATTATGGCCCGTAGTCAAGCCAAGGCTCAGGGCCCAGCTATACAGTTCAATCAACTCAAACACAGGCATAACTACAAGAGCCTATCCGACTCAGATTCAGTTTTAGAGCACGAGTATCCCAGAGTTACAGTATGTTTACTAACCTTCAGTAGCTCGATAGTAGAATGTATTTTGTTTGCACTTGCCAGGGATTATGGGGGCCCAAGTAGGTTATTCTGTGCTATTTGTACCTTCCAGGATTATGGGGGCCCGGTTAGGTTTTTGTTTGTATTTATATATATTGTTAGTTAGATATTACAGATGATGAGATCGTTCAGGTTAAACTCTTACCCTTCTTCATGATTACTCCAGTTTCATCAGCTTTCATTCAGTTATCATTTTACTGCCTTACATATTCGGTACATATTGTACCGACGCCCATCCTTGGGGTACTGTATTACTTGCCTGCAGGTCTGGATAGACATGGTTCGGGATGTTCTTAGTCATTAACTAGAGTTAGTAGGTTGTTCAGCTCCTTTCCTTCAGAGTTGATAGTTAAAAAATGTTTGTTCTTTTGTTGTACAGTTTATCAGTAGGTCGGCGCCCTGTCTCGACCATTATTCCACTCTTAGAGGCTTGCAGGCTATAGAGTTCCATAAGTTAGCTTTTGTTGTGGGCCATGTGGGGCCTATGTATGTTTTACTTTATGTGATGGACGTGTGGGGCCTTGTTTAGTTGTAAATAAGCAGCCTTGTCGACTATAGAGTAGTTCAGTTGCCTGATTTCATTTCTGTTATAACTAGAAAACATGGTGGTCTTGTTGGCTCACATAGGATCCCTGTTATTGTGTGCTGGTGGTTAGCTATTTTCTTTTACAAGTGACCTTATCGGCTAGAGGCTGTGTTTATAGCCGAGATATAGCTCGTGCTTTTCTAAAACTAAGTTACAGGTGTGCACCAGTAGTGCACCAGGCCAGTCAGGTTAGTTCAGATCCCAGTGTAGCACTAGGTGCCAGTCATGCCTCTCAAGGTGGGGCTTGACAAATTTGGTATCAGAGCAGGTCGTGTCCCAGGGAGTCTGCAAGCCATGTCAAGTAGAGTCTTGCCTATGGATATGTTGTGCACCTCATTCTATAGGCAGGAGTCTACAAGGCATAATAGTATGGCTACTCTTCTTTTTCCTCCAGTTGTGCTATATAGTTGTGTTGTATAGGATGGCTCCCTAAGATTATGTTATTTTATTGATTTACAGAGAGAAATGTCTAACACACGATGGGCCACGACTGGTCGATATTTAGATGTGGAAGCAGGAGAGGGCACTAGTAGGGGGCCCCATTCAGAGTCAGCCCTATCTAAGGGCGACAAGGAGGCCTCACCTCGATCTCCCCAGCACTCACCACTTCACTTAGAGCCCGCTAGGGCAGCAGGTATACCGGTACCACCCCCAGCCATTCTTGTGCCATCAGATCAAGAGCTCAGGGGTGCATTCTATATATTGGTTCAGATAATGGCTGCTAGAGCTTTCAAAATAGGCTTGGATCGTGAGGCCGGCCCAACCCAACCCTTTAATTAAGTAGGGTTGGGACATTTTTTTACAACCCGTTTAGAAATGAGGCCTAAAAGCCCAGCCTCATTTGACCCTTCAGCCTCAGAGGCCTAGCCCGTGAGCCTCAGAGGCCAGACCAGCCCATGAAA